>CAKNXH010056731.1:166-27650 GCA_932178445.1 Andricus quercusramuli
AAAAAATTCAAATAATTTAAAGAATTAAAATAATTCAAATGTATTGGCAGAATTCAAAGAATTGAAAAGAATTCAATAAATTCAAAAAATTCAAAAGAATTCAAAGAATTGAAAAGAATTCAATAAATTCAAACAATTCAAAAGAATTCAAAAGATCTCAAAATAATTCAAAGAATTCAGTACAATTCAAAGAATACAAATAATTCAAATGTATTGGAAGAATTCAAAGAATCGAAAAGAATTCAATAAATTCAAACAATTCAAAAGAATTCGAATGATCTCAAAATAATTAAACGAATTCATAATAATTCAAAGAATTCAAAGGAATACAAATAATTCAAATAATTTAAAGAATTAAATGAATTAAAATAATTCAAATGTATTGGCAGAATTCAAGGAATTGAAAAGAATTCAATAAATTCAAAAAATTCAAAAGAATTCAAAAGATCTCAAAATAATTCAAAGAATTCAAAGAAATACAAATAATTCAAATAATTTAAAGAATTAAATGAATTAAAATAATTCAAATGTATTGGCAGAATTCAAGGAATTGAAAAGAATTCAATAATTTCCAAAAATTCAAAAGAATTCAAAAGATCTCAAAATAATTCAAAGAATTCAAAGAAATACAAATAATTCAAATAATTTAAAGAATTAAATGAATTAAAATAATTCAAATGTATTGGAAGAATTCAATGAATTTTATTGAAAAAATTCAATAAATTCAAACAATACAATTGAATTCAAAAGATCTCAAAATAATTAAAAGAATTCAATACAATTCAAAGAATTCAAAGTAATACAAATAATTCAAATAATACAATGAATTAAAATAATTCAAATGTATTGGAAGAATTCAATGAATTGAAAAGAATTCAATAAATTCAAACAATACAAAAGAATTCAAAAGATCTCAAAATAATTCAAAAAATTCATAATAATTCAAAGAATTCACAGGAATATAAATAATTCAAATAATTTAAAGAATCAAATGAATGAAAATAATTTAGAAAATGTAAAAGAATTGAAAACAAGTAAAAAAAACTTGAAGAGACCTGAAAAGAATACATGATCCTAAATTTCACTGAAAACGTGAAATTTAAAAAAGTCAGGACACCCGGTAGATTGAAATTGCAACCCAACCCAACCCTAACAAGTTCTGGTTCCCGAAACCGCCACAGCCTGGCGCTCCAGTCCACCACTATTATTAATCTCAACTTTGTCCCACAATTCAGCCCGAAATTGACACAAATTTCATCCCCAATCTCCACCTTTTTATCACTTTTGGTCCCTCGCACCAAAATCCAGCAATCGCCCTCTCTCGATTTCTCGAAATCTGGACGCAAATGTCCAATCGGAAATGTGCAAATGGCGCCAACTGGTCGCCATTTTTCTCAAAGTGTGAGTCGTAAGTGGCTAAGTGGCCTGCGGACGCGAGATTTTGAGAAAACGTGGAGCGCTCTCCCCAAAATCCTGGGAAAACTCGATAAAAAGGAGAAATAATGCGTCCCCCGTAAGTACACTTTCACCAGATTCTCTTTTTCCTTCGATTTCGTGCCTTTTCTTGCCTTTCCTGGCAAGAATCGCGTGGCCTATGGCAAGGGACTTCCGTTCAATGAACAGGAACAGGAAGTTCGACTCGACTCTCACCGAGATGGCAAAATAAAAACATCCTGTGGAGAAGGAAATTTCGAAAAAGACTACTTTTTAAGGGTTATGTTTACAATGCTGCGTTAGACTTGGACTGTTATCGGGACTCTTTTTTCGCCAGCATTTTGCATTTTCTTTTCGACCTACTTTTCAAAGAGAAGTGCCTCAAGGCCAGGCAATTGCCATTTTAGAAAATTGGATTGCCAGTCGAACCTGCAACCTGCTCTCAAAACTCGTGACTAACTTGTCTCGAAACAATTATAAAATGATATGGAAGGACAATTTTCTGTTTTTCCAGAGTGGATCGGAAAGGAAACTGAGTTTTAGACACGAAAATGCAAGCAGAGAGCATTTGTACAAGCGATATCGATGGACTTGAAGAGGCACTGATTCCAGTGAGTTGTTTTTATTTACTTTTTTTAGACCCTTTTTGTGACTTGGGATTTTCGGTTTTTGAAATTATTTAATATTTCGAAGGTTCGGAAGAATTTTGAATTCAGAAAGTGAAAAGTTTCATCCTTTCAATCTTTGTTTTTTTTTAGTATCCTTTTTTTGGAGACCATTTGTTTATTTCTTTTTAAATTATGATATTCTATATTTATTTTATATTTCTAATATTTCTGAACGTATTCAAAAGTTGAAAATTGATACAGTATATTTTTAATAATATAAATCGTATAAGTTCGTAACCTGTTTTGAGGTTATAAATTATATTTTCTTTGAAAAAGTTGTTAGTCCGATTTTCAATTTCATTTTTTTTTTAAATTTAATTAGAATTTAATTAAATTAAATATTCTAAAATATTAGCGATAGAATATTTTCAATTTTGATAGGTTTTTAAAAAAGTAGAAAGTTTCAACTCAAAAATTTTTGATAATTTTCAGAGGATAAAGAAATTCTTTTTAGGTATAATTAAGCAGATTTCTAAAAGAAAACACTTTCTCTGCTATTTCAATTTAAAAATATAAAATTGATATAAATAGATTCCTCGAAAATTTTGAAATAAAATAAAAAGTTTTAGATTTATTTTAATGTTTAAGCGAAAATTCAGATTACTGGATAAAGTATTTCAAATATTTCAAAATATTTAAAATATTCGTCAACGGAAATAGATATGAATTTTAAACCAAAATGATAAGATTAATCAGAAACCACAATTATTAAGATCAACCAGAAAGATGAATTTTCAACTAAAATAATAAATATTTAACTGGAATACTTGAATTTTCAACCAAAAAGTTGAATTTTCAACCAAAAAGATGATGAATTTTCAAACAAGAAAATTAATTTTCTACCAAAAAGGCGACTTTTCAATGAAAGACATCAATTTTTAACGAAATAGTTGAATTTTCAACTAAAAAAAATTTGTTTTCAACCAAAACCGGAAGAGTTAAATTCTCAGTAAAAAAATTAAATTTCATTTCATTTATTTAATAAAAAAATTGATAATTATTTTTTAATTTCCAATCAAAAAGATGATTTTTCAAACAAGAAGATTAATTTTCTACCAAAAAGACGTCTTTTCAATAAAAAAACATCAATTTTTAACGAAATAGTTGAATTCTGAACTAAAAAATATCAATTTCTAACCAAAAATAGAATGGTTAAATTTTCAATTGAAAAAATTAATTATGCACACAAAAAAATCAACTAAAATGGTGAATTTTCAAGTATTTTTTTTAAATCAAAAAGACGAGTTTTATACTGAAATACTGGAATTTTCAACCAGAAAGATGAGTTTTCAACCAAAAAGTTGAATTTTCAAATAAAAAAAAAAAACCTTCAACCATAAATTTTTTAACGAAAGGGTTTAACTTTCTATCAAGAAATTTTATTTTTATATAAAAAAAAATGAATTTTTAACTAAAATGGTGAATATTTAACTGAAATACATGAATTTTCAACGAAATAGTTGAATTCTGAACTAAAAAAGATCAATTTTCAACCAAAAATTGAATAGTTCAATTTTCAGTTGAAAAGATTAACTTTCCACACAAAAATTCAACCAAAATGATTACTTTCAAATAAAATGAATAATCTTCTACTGAAATACATCAATTTTAAACCAAAAAGATGATTTTTTAAGAAAAGAGTTTAACTTTCAATCGATTAGTTTTATTTTCAACCGAAAAGACGAATTTTCTACTAAAATGGTGAATAATTATCTGAAATATTTGACTTTTCAACCAAATAGTTGAATTTTCAAATAAAAAAGAAGATGAAAAGAAATAGATATGAATTTTAATCCAAAAAGATTTTTTTTAACCTAAAATAATAAATATTTAACTGGAATACTTGAATTCTCAACCAAAAAGATGAATTTTCAAACGAGAAGATCAATTTTCTACCAAAAAACGACTTTTCAATAAAAGACATAAATTTGTAACGAAATAGTGAAATTTTTTACTGAAAATGAAAAATTTTGAACTAAAAAAGATACATTTTCAAACAAGGAGATGAACTTTTTAACAAAGGAGTTTAACTTCCAACCAAGTAGTTCTATTTTCAACGTAAAATATGAATTTTCGACTAAAATAATAAATATTTAACTGGAATACTTGAATTTTTAACCAAAAAGTTGAATTTTTAACCAAAAAGATGAATTTTTAAACAATAAGATTAATTTTCTACCAAAAAAGACGATTTAAAAAAAAATACAAGAATTTTTAACGAAATAGTTGAATTATTAACTAAAAAAGATCAATTTTCAACCAAAAATTGAATAGTTAAATTTTCAGTTAAAAAAATTAATTTTTCACACACAAAAAATCAACTGAAATGGTAAATTTTAAATAAAATAATGAATCTATAACTGGAATAGATAAATTTTTCATCAAAAAGGCTAATTTTCAAGAAAAGAATTTAAATTTCAATTAAGTAATTTTTTTTTTAATCAAAAAGACGAATTTTCTACTAAAATGGTGAATTTTCAAATAAAAAAGATAAATCTTCAATCAAATAAAATTAATTTTCAACAAAAGGTTTTAACTTTCTACCAAGTAGTTTTATTTTCAACCAAAAAAAAATGTATTTTTACCTAAAATGATGAATATTTAAGTAGAATACGTGAATTTTCAAACAAGAAGATCAATTTTTTACCAAAAAATACTATTTTTCAACAAAATATAAACATTTTGAATCAAATAGTTGAGTTTTCAACTAAAAAATAAACAGTTTTAACCAAATAGTTGAATTTCCAACTAAAATTATGAATATTTAACTGGAATACATGAATTTTCAAACAAGAAGATTAATTTTCTACCAAAAAAAGACGATTTTTCATCAAAATACAAGAATTTTCAACGAAATAGTTGAATTCTGAACTAAAAATTATAAATTTCTAACCAAAAATAGAATGGTTAAATTTTCAGTTGAAAAAATTAATTTTCCACACACAAAAAATAAACTGAAATGGTGAATTTTAAATAAAATGATAAATCAATAACTAAAATAGATAAATTTTTGAGAAAAGAGTTTAAATTTCAATCAAGTATTTTTTTTTAATAAAAAAGACGAGTTTTATACTGAAATACTTGAATTTTCAACCAGAAAGATGAGTTTTCAAACAAAAAGTTGAATTTTCAAATAAAAAAAAAACAAACCTTCATCTTCAACCATAAATGGAATACTTTAATTTTCAGTTTAAAAAAATCAAGCTTTAACCAAATCAATTCATTTTTTAACGAAAGGGTTTAACTTTCTATCAAGAAATTTTATTTTTATATAAAAAAAAATGAATTTTTAACTAAAATGGTGAATATTTAACTGAAATACATGAATTTTCAACGAAATAGTTGAATTCTGAACTAAAAAAGATCAATTTTCAACCAAAAATTGAATAGTTAAATTTTTAGTTAAAAAAATTAGTTTTTCACACACAAAAAATCAACTAAAATGGTAAATTTTAAATAAAATAATGAATCTATAACTGGAATAGATAAATTTTTGATCAAAAAGGCTAATTTTTAAGAAAAGAATTTAAATTTCAATTAGGTCATTTATTTTCAATCAAAAAGACGAATTTTCTACTAAAATGGTGAATATTCAACTGAAATACTTGAATTTTCAACCAGAAAGATGAATTTTCAAATAAAAAAGATAAATCTTCAATCAAATAAAATTAATTTTCAACAAAAGTGTTTAACTTTCTACCATGTGTAGTTTTATTTTCAACCAAAAAAATGTATTTTTACCTAAAATGATGAATATTTAAGTAGAATACGTGAATTTTCAAACAAAAACATGAATTTTCAAACAAGAAGATTAATTTTTTACCTAAAAAGACTATTTGTCAACAAAATGTAAACCTTTTGAATGAAATAGTTGAATTTTGCAATAAAAAAGATCAGTCGTCAAATAAAAAAACTGAGTTTTAAACACGAAAATGCAAGCAGAGAGCATTTGTACAAGCGATATCGATGGACTTGAAGAGACACTGATTCCAGTGAGTTGTTTTTATTTACTTTTTTTTATACCCTTTTTCTAGCCTTTTTTGTCACTTCGGATTTTCGGTTTTTGAAATTTTTTAAAATTAAATAATATAAATTTAATTAAATAATAACGTTAATTAATTAAATTAATAAATTGATTAAATTAATATTTCGAAGGTTCGGAAGAATTTTGAATTCAGAAAGTGAAAAGTTTCATCTTTTTTTTTCAAGTTTCCTTTTTTTGGCGACCATTTTTTTATTATTTATTTTTAAATTATAATATTCTATATTTATTTTACATTTATTTATATTTTAAATATTTCTGAACGTATTCAAAAGTTGAAAATTGATACAGCATGTTTTTAATAATGTAAATCTTATAAATTCGTAACCTGTTTTGAAGTTATAAATTATATTTTCGTCCGTTTTCAATTTTCTTTTTTTTTTTTTTTAATAATTTGAATTAAATTTTTAAACACCCTATAATTTATTTTTGTTCATATACTATATTTAAATTCTAAACTTTCAAAAGAATGGCATTTTCACCAAAAAGTTTATTTATTCCAATTGTTGGAATATTTTCAATTTTCATAGGTTTTTAAAAAGTAGAAAGTTTCTTCTCAACAATTTTTGATAATAGTCTAAAGAAATTCTTTTTAGTTATAATTAGGCAGATTTCTAAAAAAAAAACACTTACTCTACTATTTATTAAATAAAACAATATGGAAATAATATTTCCTTGAAACTTTTCAATTAAAAAGGTTTTAGATTTATTTCAAATTTTGCAAAAAGAATAATTCTTCAACTTGAATAAATATAAATTTTAAACCAAAAAGGTGAATTTTTAACTAAATTAACAAATATTTAACTGGAATACTCGAATTTTCAACCAAAAAGATGAATTTTCAAACAAGATTAATTTTCTCCCAAAAAGGCGACTGTTCAATAAAAGACATAAATTTTTTTCATGAAATAGTTGAATTTTCTACTAAAAAAGAAATTTTTTCAACCAAATAGTTGAATTTTAAACTAAAAAAGATAAATTTTCAACCAAAAATGGAATAGTTAAATTATCAGTAAAAAAAAGTGATTTTAAACTAAAATTATGAACTTTCCATTTGAATAGTTATATTATAAAAAAAAAGATTAATTTTTCACTAAAATGATGAATCTTTGACTAGAATAGTCGAATTTTCAACCAAAAACATAAATTTTGAAACAAAAAGATTAATTTTCTACCAAAAGGTGACTGTTCAATGAAAGACATACATTTTTTTCATGAAATAGTTGAATTTTCCACTAAAAAAGGAAATTTTTTCAACGAAATAGTTGAATTTTTAACTAAAAAATATCAATTTTCAACCAAAAATGGAATAGTTAATTTATCAGTAAAAAAATTGATTTTAAACTGAAATTATGAACTTTCAATTTGAATAGTTGAATTATAAACAAAAAAGATTAATTTTTAACTAAAATGATGAATCTTTGACTAGAATAGTCGAATTTTCAACCAAAAATATTAATTTTCAACTACGAAAATTAATTTCCACCGAAAATGATAAATTTTTATCGAAATACAAAGATTTTCAACCAAAAATAAAAAATTTTGAACCAAAAATTAAATAGTTAAATTTCCTGTTTAAAAAGTTACTTTTTGACGAATTAATAACTTTCAACATAAAAAAAGTAATTTTGAAAGACTCAGTTACATTTTTAAGTAAAAATACTTGAATTTTCAACGAAATAGGTAAATTTTCAAGCAAGAAGATTAATTTTCGACCGAAAAAAAAGAAAAAATGTCAACCAAATAATTGAATTTTGAACTAAAAAATGAAAATTTTAAACCAAAAATGGAATAGTTAAATTTTCAGTGAAAGAAATTAATTTTCTACCAAATAGATTAATTTTGAAGCAAGATGATTAATTTTCAACAAAAAAAAAAAGACTTCAATAAAAAGCATAAACTTTTAACGAAATAGTTGAATTTTCTACTAAAAAAGAAAAATTTTCAACCAAAAATGGAATAGTTAAATTTTCAGTGAAAGAAATTAATTTTCTATCAAAGAGGCGAATTTTCAATAAAATACATGTATTTTCAAATTAGAAAGATAAATTCTCAACCAAAATTAAATAGTTACATTTTCTGTTAAAAAAATGGATTTTCGACAAAAAAAATCAACAACATAGATCAATTTTAAACCAAAGTGATGAAAAGTAGTTAAGTTTTAAACAAAAAAGATGAATTTTCAACCAAAAAGATGAATTTTCAACTAGGAAGATGTGTTTCTACCAAAACTGATGAATTTTTATCGAAATACAAAGATTTTCAACTAAAAATGAAAAATTTTGAACCAACAGTTAAATTTCAAATTTAAAAAGTTAATGTGAAAGAAATAATAAATTTCAACATAAAAAAAGTAATTTTGAAAGCAATAGTTATTTTTTCAATCAAGAAGGAAATAGTTGAATTATCAGTGAAAAAAAAATGATTCTCACCCAAACTGATAAATTTTCATCTAAAATTATGAATTTTCAACTGGAATAGTTAAATTTTAAACAAGAAAGATGAATTTTTATCTAAAATAATGAATCTTTAACTGGAATAGTAAAATTTTCAACGAAAAAGGATCAATTTTCAACCAAAAATCGAATAGTCAAATTTGCAGTTAAAAAAATTAATATTCAACCAAAGAGACGCATTTTCAATTAAAATGATAGAATATTACAATTAAATAGTTACTCCCTAAAAAGCTTCAAAATTTTATTTCAAAATCATCAAAAATGCAAATTTTTTTTACATTTTGTGGAACTTTAAAAAAATTTTAATTTTGTCAAAACTTCTAAATTTCTTTTAAAATTATTCGATTTTCTCCTAAAACTTGTAATAAATCCTACAGAATTTTAAAAAATGTATCTTTTTACAATTTTAGAAATTTAGATTTGTTTTAAAATTAAGCGACAATTCTGATTACTAGATAAACTATTTCGAATTTTTCAAAGTGAATAATTCTTCAACTGAAATAGGTATGAATTTTGAACGAAAAAGATGAACTTCTAACAAAGTCATTTTATTTTTAATCAAAAAGATTGATTTTTAACTAAAATAATAAATATTTAACTGAAATACGCGAATTTTCAACCAAAAAGATGAATTATCAAAGAAGAAGATTAATTTTCTACCAAAAATGTGACTTTTCAATAAAAGACATCAATTTTTAACGAAATAGTTGAATTTTCTACTAAAAAAAGAAAAAATTTCAACCAAATTGTTGAATTTTGAACTAAAAAAGATCAATTTTTAATCAAAAATGGATTGTTAAATTGTGAGTGAAAAAATTGATTTTCAACTAAAATGGTGAAGTTATATTTAAAACAAGGAAGATGAATTTTTCACTAAAATGATAAATTTTCAACTAAGAAGATTAATTTCTACAAAAAAGATGAATTTTCTCAAATACATAGATTTTCAACTAAAAATGATTAATTTTGTACTCAAAAATTTTCGATAATAATTTTTAGAGGCTAACGAAATTCTTTTTAGTTATAATTAAGCAGATATCTCAAAGAAAAAAAAACTTTTTTCTCTACTATTTCAATTGTAAAATCTGTAAATAATGTGTATAGTTTCCTTGAAACTTTAAAAATAAAAAGGTTTTAGATTTATTTTAAATTTTAAGCGAAAATTCAGATTACTGGATAAACTTTTTCAATCAAGATTAATTTTCGACCAAAAAAAGATGATTTTTCAACAAAATACAAGAATTTTCAACGAAATAGTTGAATTTCGAACTAAAAAGATCAATTTTCAACCAAAAAATTGAATAGTTAAATTTTTAGTTAAAAAAATTAATTTTTCACACACAAAAAATCAACTTGAATGGTAAATTTTAAATAAAATAATGAATCTATAACTGGAGTAGATACATTTTTGATAAAAAGAAGGTTAATTTTCAAGAAAAGAATTTAAATTTCAATCAAGTAGTTTTAATTTCAATCAAAAAGACGAATTTTCTACTAAAATGGTGAATATTCAACTGCAATACTTGAATTTTCAACCAGAAAGATGAATTTAAATAAAAAAGATAAATAATTAATAAATTAAATAATAAATTAAGTAGTTTTATTTTCAACCAAAAGAACGAATTTTCTACTAAAATGGTGAATATGTAATTGAAATATTTGAATTTCCAACCAAATAGTTGAATTTTCAAATAAAAAAGAAGAAGATAAAAAAGAAATAGATATGAATTTTAAACCGAAAAGATTTATTTTTAACTAAAATAATAAATATTTAACTGGAATACTTGAATTTTCAACCAAAAAGTTGAATTTTCAACCAAAAAGATGAATCTTCAAACAAGAAAGATCAATTTTCTACCAAAAAACGACTTTTCAATACAAGATATAAATTTGTAACGAAATAGTTGAATTTTCTACTAAAAAATAAAAAGTTTCAACCAAAAACAATTAATCTTCAACTGGAATAGTTACATTTTAAACAATAAAAATTAATTTTTAACTAAAATGATGAATCTTTAACTAGAATAGCTTAATTTTCAACTAAAAAATGAAAAATTTGCATCCAAAGTAAATAGTTCAATTTCCAGTTTAAAAAGTTAATATTAAAGAAATAATATCTTTTAACATAAAAAAAAAGTAATTTTGAAAGCAATAGTTACATTTTTAAGTAAAAATACTTGAATGTTCAACCAAAAAGATGAGTTCAAAAAAGAAAATTAATTTTCTACAAACAAAACGATTTTTTAATTAAAAACATCAATTTTTAACGAAATAGTGGAATTTTCAACTAAAGAAATGAATTTTTTCAACCAAAAATGGAACAGTTAAATTTTCAGTGAAAAAATTGATTTTCATTTAATTTATTTAATGACAAATTTGATAGTAAAAATTGATTTTTAACCAAACCGATGAATTTTCAACTAAAATGATGAATCTTCAACTGGAATAGTTAAATTTTCAACGAAAAAGATCAATCTTCAACCAAAAATTGAATAGTTAAAGTTGCATTAAAAAAAATTAATATTCAACTAAAGAGACTCATTTTCAATTAGAATGATACAATATTCAAATGAAATAGTTACTATTTAAGAAGCTTCAAAATTTTATTTCAAAATATACATTTTGTTTTACATTTTTTGGAACCTTCTTTAAATTTTGTCAAAACTTTTTTTTCTTAATCTTTTAAAATGATTCGATTTCTTCCTAAAACTTGTAATAAGTGCTACAAAATTAAACAAATTTATCTTCCTACAATTTTGGAAATTTAGATTTATTTTAATGTTTGGGCGAAAATTCAGATTACTGAATAAATTATTTCAAATCTTTCAAAAGGACTAATTCTTCAACTGAAATCGATATGAATTTTAAACCAAAAAGATGAATTTTTAACAAAGTAATTTTATTTTTAACCAAAAAGATTTATTTTCAACTAAAATAATAAATATTTAACTGGAATACTTAAATTTTCAACCACAAAGTTGAATTTTCAACCAAAAAGATGATGAATTTTCAAACAAGAAAATTAATTTTCTACCAAAAAGGCGACTTTTCAATAAAAGACATTAATTTTTAGCGAACTAGTTGAATATTCTACTAAAAAAAAAGAAAAATTTGCAACCAAATAGTTGAATTTTGGACTATAAAAGATCAATTTTCAATCAAAAATGGAATAGTTAAATCGTGGATGAAAAAATTGATTTGCAACTAAAATGATGACTTTTCAAAAAAGAAGATTAATTTTCTACAAACAAGCCGATTTTTTAAATGAAGACATACATTTTTAACGAAATAGTTAAATTTTCAACTAAAAAATAAATTTTTTAACCAAAAATGGAATAGGTAAATTGTCTGTAAAAAATGGATTTTAATTTCATTTATTGCATGAAGAAAATGATAATAAAAATTGATTTTCTACCAAACTGATAAATTTTCAACTAAAAAGATTAATTTCTACCAAAAAAGATGAAATTTTATCAAAATACATGGATATTCAACTAAAAAAGGTAAATTTTTAAAAACAAAAAGAGAAAGTAATTTTGAAAACAATAGTTCCATTTTCAAACAAAGTGATGAATTTTCAACTAAAATGATGAATCTTTAACTAGAGTAGTTAAATTTTAAACCAATAGTTTAAATAATAATAATTTTTAACAACAAAAATTTCAACAAAATAGTGAAAGTTTTAAATGGAATAGTAAAATTTTCATTCAAGAAAATTGATTTTCAGTTTAAAAAAATGAATTTTCAACAAAGTATCTCACTTTGCAACTAAGGAGATGAATTTTCCATTAAATTTATAGATTTTAAACCAAAAAATTAATTTTTAAGAAAAGAGTTCAACTTTAAACAAAGTAATTACATTTTCATTCGAAAAAAGATAAGTTCTGAACGAAAAATGTAGTAAACATTAAAATTTCCAAAATTGTCAGAGCAGAATCTGGAAGATTTAAAGGCAATTTTTTCATAATTTTAAGGCATTTTTGGGAAAAATTCGAATAATTTTAAAAGACATTAAAAAAGTTTAAATGTTTTGTAAGAGATTAAAAAATAATTCAAAATTTGGAAAGATTTACAAAAATTAAAAACAAAATTTAAATTTTGGAAGATTTAGAAACAAAATTTCCAAGCTTCGTAAGAGGTTTAAAAAGCTTCAAGAAATTAAAAAAACTTCTGAAATTCCTGAAAAAAATTTAATGTCTTATTTTGAAAAATCAATTTTTAAAGTAAATTTAAGAAGGTTTCAAAAGATTTCTACAAATGCCGAAAAGAGTCTGGAAGATTTAAAACCAATTTTTTCAATTTTCAAAGATTTTTCAAAATTTTAGTAGTAATTCGAATCAGTTTTAAAAGAAAAGAAAAAAATATATACATATATATATATATTTTTTTTTTTTTAATTTTATCAAAATGTCTAACTATCTTTTTAAATTATTCGATTTCTTCCTAAAACTTGTAATAAATCCTAAAAAATTAACAAATTTATCTTGTTACAATTTTGGAAATCTTTTAAAATCTTTGGAAATATTATCTTAAAATTAATTTTTCAAAGTAAAATCTCATTTTTATTTTTCTAGGAATCTTAATAATTGTTTTTATTCTTTTGAAATCTTTCAAAATTCTTAAAAATCTTCGAATTTTTATTTTAAAATCTTCCCAGATCTACATTTTGTTTTACATTTATTAAAACCCTTTTAAATTTTAAATTATTTTTGAATTTTTTTAAATACTTATAAATATTTTTTAAAATATTCGAATTTCTCCTAAAACTTTTAATAAATCCTATAAAATAAAATTTTTTTCAATTTTGGTAATCTTTCAAAATCTTTGGAAATATTATCTTAAAATTAATTTTTCAAAATAAATTCCTTTTTTTATTTTCCTAGGAATCTTAATAAATTGTTTTTATGAATGATTCGAATTTTTCCTAAAACTTTTAATAAATCCTACAGAATTAAACAAAAAATTATTTTGATTTAAAAATCTTCCTAAATCTACATTTTCTTTTACATTTATTGAAACCTTTCCAAATTTTTAATTATTTTTGAAATTGTTTCAATACTTCTAAGTATCTTTTAAAATGATTCAAATTTTTCCTAAAACTTTTAATAAATTCTACATAATTAAAAGAATTTCATTTTTTCACAATTTAGCAAATCTTTGCAAATCTGTGGAAATATTCTCTAAAAATTAGTTTTTCAAAATAAAAACTCCTTTTCAATTTTCCTAGGGATCTTGATACAAAAAAATTATTCTTTTGAAACCTTTCAAAATGCTTAAAAGCTACGAATTTTTTTGTTCCAAAATTGTCAAAAATCTACATTTTGTTTTAAATTTCTTGAAAGCTTATCAATTTTTTAATTATTTTTGAAACTTTTCAAAATTTCTCAATATGTTTGAAACTTACTCGATTTTTAATAAATTAATAATTTTTCAATTGACATCCAGTCATTAAAATTGTTTTTTTTTAAATCTTTTAAAATTAATGCTTGAAAACAAAAAATCATGTTTTACAGCTCAGCCAATTTTTTAGGAACTTTTTGCAAAAATTTATATTTTGGTGTACATTTTTTGAACTCTCTTGAAGTTTTAAATTAAGTTTGAATTTTCTGCTAAATATTAAAGATTGTTTTTGCCTTAATTAAACATTTCCAAATTGAAAATTGAATTTAATTATATTTGCAATGGATCGACTTGAAAGGTTTTTTGTCTAAAAATATCAATTTAAAAATTTATTCATTTTTAATTGTTTAAGTCTTCGAAACATTTTAAAATTCTTTGAATTGAAAATGTGCTGAATGATTTCATAATTTAAAAAGTTAACAATTGAACTTGAAATTTAAAAAAAGTTGAAATCAAACTTGTTTCAAATTTAATTATATAATTATATCGTGTAACATGAAATTTACGATATTTCAAGTGATTATATAGATTTTTCTTCTAAAAATTTGTAAAATTCCCGGTAAAAATATAAATTCAGGTTTACTCAGTTTTCTAAGTATACGCAATCAATTAATTTATTTTTCGTTTAATATAGGTGGAAATCTTCTGCGATGTTACACAGAGAAGTCGCTCACAGGATGCCTTGACAATAGTAGAATTAGGAAAGAAACTGCTTGAGTGTGCGAAAAATGGCGCCACTGATATGGTCAGAGACCTCATGTGCAGAGGTGCACCATTCACCACCGATTGGGTAATTTTTAAAATTTTTTCCAAATGCATTTTCACGCAAAAAAATTAATTTTCTTCAAAAAAATACGAATTTTTAAGAAATTTAAATTTTCAACTATATAGCTGAATTTTTAAACTAAAAAAAAATTAATATTTTTAATATTGAACTAAATTTATCTGTTATCCAAAAAATAAAGCATTTTACAAATGTCACATTTCCATTGAGAATTAATTTTCAATTTAAAAAAAAAAAAACAATTTTTTACAAAATCGTTGAATTTTCAAGCCAAAAAAAAAAGTTTTTTCAGACAATAGTTTAATTTTTAAGAAAATCTCTACCAAAAGAGATGAGTTTTTAAACCATAAAGTCAAATTTTCATAAAAGTGTGGAATTTTCTACCAAAAAAGTTTTTTCAGATGAGAAAAAAAATGATAAACAAATTGATGAACTTTCAAGAGAAAAAAAAACTAATTGTCTGCAAAAAAAGATGAATTTTCAACAAATAACATAAATTTTTAACTACATAGTTGAATTTTCAAACCAAAAAAGGATAAATATTTTAATTATCGAACAAAATTTATTTGTTATTCAAAGAATAAAGAAACATATTACAAAACCGTTGAATTTTCAAGCCAAAAAAAAAAGGTTTTTCAGCCAATAGTTGAATTTTCAAGAAAATTTCTACTAAGAAAGATTTTTCAGTCTAGAAAGAAAAAACTGTTAACCAAATTGTTGAATTTTCAAGCGAAAAAAAGAATGAATTGTGTGCAAAACAGTTGAATTTTCAACAAAAAAGATGATTTTTCAACAAAAAATATAATAGTTGATATTTCAACGAGAATAATTTTAATTAAAAATAAAAAAACATATATTCGAGCAAAAAATATAAATTTTCAACAAAAGACTTAATTTTTAACAAACAGAAAATTTATTTTCTCCTAAAATAGACGAATTTTGAGCAAAACACATACATTTTTAACCAAATAGTTGAATTTTTAAACCAAAAAAGTTCAATATTCAACCAAAAATGGAGTGAATATATTTTCATTGAGAATTAATTTTCAATTAACAAAAAAAAAACGAATTTTCTACAAATTAGTTCAATTTTGTACCAAATTGTTGAATTTTATACCAAATTATTGAATTTTCAAATCAGAAAGCCGAGTTCTCTGTGAAAAAATTTAATTTTCAACCCGAGAACATGAATTTACAACCTAATTTTCAACCTAATGAAAAATTTTTGGTTGAAAATTAATTTTTTTAAATTGAAAAGTCTGTTATTATATTTTGTATTAAAAAATCTACTTTTTGGATAAAAATTCTACTATTTGGTTGAAGATAAACTATTTTGCTCAAAATTTCAAGTCTTTTGTTAAAAAGTCATCGTTTTTGGCTGAAAATTTATTTTTTTTTGTTGGTAATTCATCTTTTTTGGTTGAAAATTAATTATATTTATTGGAGAAGTCTACTATTGTATTTTTGATTTAGAATTAATCTCTTTTACATAAAAAATGTATTATTTGGTGAAAATTCAACTATTTTGTTAAAAAGCCATCTTTTTGGTTGAAAATTTATCTTTTTTTGTTCAAAGCCAATTATTTTTATTTGAAAAAAATATTATTTGTTGAATTTTCAACAACAAGAAAATGTTCAATATACCGAATTTTGAACCAAGAAAGAATAAAAAGTTTCCCATAAATTCTTGAATTTTCAAGTCAAAAAGACGAGTTTTCAATAAAGAAGTTAATTTTCAACCAAGTAATTGAATTTCCCACTAATATAGTATAATTTTTAATAAAAAAAGATTTTATTTTAAAATAAATCACTGTTGAATTCAGCAAAAAAAAAACGAAATTTCAACAAAATACCTGAATCCTCAACCAAATCAGATTAGTTTCCTACAAAATTAGTTGAATTTTCAACCAAAAAAAAGTTATTTTTTTATACCTGAAAAATTTTTGAAAGAAAAAACCGAATTTTGAAACAAGAAAGATTAAAAAAGATTCCTATAAATAAATTGTGGAATTTTGAAACCAAAAAGATGAATTTTCTACAAAACAGTTGCTTTTTCAAACCAAAAATATGAATTTCCAACAAAAAACTTACTATTCAACCAAATAATTGAATTTTCTGCTAAAGTAGAATTTTCGAGAAAATATATTCATTTTCAACCAAAAAAAAGATTTTAATTTGAAATCAATCACAGTTGAATTCAACAAAGAAAAACGAAATTTCATCAAAATAGCTGAATCCTCAACCAAATCAAATTGGTTTCATACAAAAATAGTTTATTTTCAACACAAAAAAATACCTTTTTACAAGAACAAACATTTGAAAAGAAAAACCCGAATTTTGAACGAAGAAAAAAAAAACTTTCCATAATTTGTTGAATTTTCAAGCCAAAAATAAAAATTTTCTACAAAACAGTGGCGTTTCCAAGCAAAAAATATACTTTCCCAAGAAAAAAAGTTAGTTTTCAACTAAATAATTGCATTTTTCACCAGAATAGTTGAATTTTTAACAAAATACATGAATTTTCAACAAGAAAAGATTTTTTAATTTGAAATCAATCACTGTGGAATTAAACAAGAAAAAAAACAAAATTTCAACAAAAAAGCTGAATCCTCATCCAAATCAGATAAGTTTTCTACAAAAATAATTTAATTTTCAACACAAAAAAAGACCTTATTACAACAACAATTTGAAAAGAAAAAACCGAATTTTGAACCAAGAAAAAAGTTTTCCATAAATGTTGAATTTTCAAGCCAGAAAGACATATTTTCTACAAAACCGTGCCATTTTTAAACCAAAAATATGATTTTTCAAGAAAGAAAGTTACTTTTCAACCAGATAATTGAATTTTTTTACCAGAATAGTTGAATTTTTAACAAACAAACAAAAATTAATTTGAAATCAATCACAGTTGAATTCAACAAGAAAAAGAATCAAAATTTCAACAAAATTTCTGAATCCTCAACCAAATCAGATTAGTTTTCTACAAAAATAGTTTAATTTTCAACACAAAAAAAAATTCTTTTTTGCACACAAAAAAATTTGAAAAGAAAAAACCGAATTTTGAACCAAGGAAAAAAAAGGTTTCTATAAATTGTTGAATTTTCAAGCCAAAATACCAATTTTCTACAAAACACTGGCAATTTCAAGTCAAAAATGTGATTTTTCCAAAGAAAAAAGTTACGTTTCAACCAAAGAATTGAATCTTTTTACCAGAATAGTTGAATTTTTAACAAACAAACGAAAATTAATTTGAAATCAATCACAGTTGAATTCAACAAGAAAAAAAAAACAAAATTTCAACAAAATTGCTGAATCCTCAACCAAATCAGATTAGTTTTCTACAAAAAAAGTTGAATTTTCCAACAACAAAAATATATTTTGTTACCAAAAAAATTTTTTACAGAAAAAGTTGAATTTTCAACAAAAAAAGATATAGATTTTCTTACCAAAAAATTTTTTTAAAAAGCCGAATTTTGAACCAAGAAAGAATAAAAAAGTTTCCTATAAATCACATAATTGATTTCCTACTAAAATAGTTTAATTTCCAACACAAAAAAGAGATTTTTTTTACCAAGAAAATGTTGAAAAGAAAAAGCCGAATTTTAAACCAAGAAAAAATAAAAAAGTTTCCTATAAATTGTTGAATTTTCAAGCCAAAAATATAATTTATCAAGAAAAAAAGTTACTTTTCAACCAAATAATTTAATGTTCTTATCAGAATAGTTAAATTTTTAACAAAATACATGAATTTTTAAGCAAAAAAGATTTTAATTTGAAATCAATCACAGTTGAATTAAAAAAAAAACGCGTAATTTCAACAACATAGCTGAATCCTCAACCAAATCAGATTAGTTTTCTACAAAAATAGTTTAATTTTCAACACAAAAAAATACTTTTTTACTAAGCAAAAAATTTGAAAAGAAAAAACTGAATTTTGAACGAAGAAAAAAAAGTTTTCCATAAATTGTTGAATTTTCAAGTGAAAAAGACCAATTTTCTACAAAACTGTTGCATTTATAGCCAAAAATATGATTTTTTATGAAAAAAAAAACTTTCTAACCAAATGATTGAGTTGTCTACTAAAATAGTTGCATTTTTATCAAAATACATGAATTTTCAACCAAAAAGATTTTAATTTGAAATCAATCACAGTTGAATTCAACAAAAAGAGACAAATTTTCAACAAAAACACAAAGTAACTAAAATTAAAGTTCCAAGTTACCGCAAAAACCGTAACTAAGTTACGTTACAAGTTACTTTTTAAAATAGTAACAAAGTCACCCTAAAAGTTACAAATAACGTAACTTTTCAGTAACTTAGTTACTTATAACTAAATATAAAGAAAAAATAATAAATAACTGATAATAATATTTATAATCAACACATTTTTTAACTCTAAATATAAATTATTATTTATAAAAATGAATATAATTGCAAAATATAAAAATAATCAGTTTATAGGTTTTATTTGAGGAATAAAAAAATATTTAAATGAATTAATAATTTTAATGCCCTGAATAGCGATTAGTAAAGTGGAATAAAAAATGTATTCAGTGTGATAAAACTAAATTTTCATGTTAAATAAATCATAGATTTATTAAAAATTGTGAAAAAATGATGAATTTTTCTAGTTGGGAACCAGCGCGTTGCATTTGGCAGCTCAGAGAAACCACACCGAAACTGCTGAGGTTTTACTTAGAGCAGGGATATCGAGAGATGCCAGGACAAAAGTAGATCGTACTCCTCTTCATATGGCTGCTTATGAAGGTCATCATGAGATGGCACAACTACTTCTCAAATACGGAGCGGATGTAGACAGCAGAGATATGGTAAATGAGACCCTTACGAAGAAATATATTAGGAAAATCAGTATGGTATAATGATTTTCCAATGCTTTTTTCTCGCGATTGTAGGAAATTCATTATATAACAGGGTGTCTAGGGACCTTGAAAACCGGGAAAACCTGCAGGGTGTCTAGTATCCTGGAAATCCTTGAAAACCTGTGAAAGCCCTGTGAAAAACCTGTAAAAGTCCTTGAATTTTGCTCGTGGTTCTGGAATTTTTGTTCTTTTAGAGAAAAAATAGGTTTTTAAACCTTTTCTCTGCTGAACGAAAAAAAATTACCTTTTTAACAAGAGACTGTTTATTTTATCACGGTGAAAATCACGAAACCAGAATCGAAATGGTATTTGAATATTAATTGTTAGAGCAAGTAAAAAATTGGTCGGGGCAAAGTTAGAGAATTTTAAAAATGATATTTGGGACTAGTAATTACTTTAGTTGATAATTTATTTGCCTTGTATTTTTATTTCTTCTCTTACAGTCGCTTCATCCTGACGACTGTAATTGTAGTGAAGAATTTTATTATTTGATTGCAAATTCAACAATTTTTATTAAAAAGTAATACTTTTTATTTTAAATATCTACTATTACGTTATTCGTTGAGAATTCATATTTTTTGGTTGAAAATGCCTCTTTTTTGTGGTTGAAAAATAGTTTTTAAACTAAAAACGTAACTATTTTTGTCTGAAAATTGATATTTTTTAAATTGAAAATTCAATCACTTGGGTAGAACTTGAACGACTTTGTTGAATATTTATTTGTTTGAGGGTTAATCTCTTTAATTGAAAATTTAAATATTTTTATAAAAATTCTTTTTTTTCATTTAAAATTAATTTGTTAACCTAGAAATGTAACTTTTCCATTTCTTTTACTAAAATTTAACCTTTTTTTTTAAGTCAAAAATTGGTCTTTATTGGTAGAAAACTAATCCTGTTGGTGGAATTTTTCTCTCTTTTGATTAAAACTGCAATTTTTTGTTAAAAATGAACTTTTTTGTTGAAAATTAATATTTTCTAGTTGAAAATGCTGTCTTTTGGCTTGAATGTTCAACAATTTCTTTGACATTTTTTCCTGTCTTGGCTGAAAAATCTTTATTTGTTGAAAATTCGTCTTTTTGATGAGAAAATTCGTCTCTTTGGTAGAAAATTAATAATTTCGGATTGAAAATTCATCTGTTTTTTAGAAAATTTGTTTTTTGTTTGTTAAAAGTTGACCTACTTTATTAAATATTCATTCTTTGGTTGCAGAATGGCAGATACATCATTTTTAGTTGAAAATTCCTCTCTTCGGTTCAAAATCCTATTATTTAGTTCAAATCTATTTTACTAAAAATTAATCATTTTTAGTTAAAAATTAAATTATTCGTCTGTACATTGGTGTATTTTGTTGAAAAATTGTCTTTTTTGGTAGAAAATTAATTTTCTTTGTTGAAAATTCGTCGTTTTGGTTAAGAATTCATCTTCGTAGGTTAAAAGTTACACTATTTGGTTAAAGGTTAAAAATTTAACTATTTTATTGAAAATTCGTTTTTTTGTTGTTGTAAATTCATCTCTTTTTTATTAGAAAATCGATTCTCTGTATTAAAAATTCAATTACTTGGTTGGAATCTAAAAAAACTTTAATAAAAAATCATCTTATTGGCTGAAAATTGAACTATTTTGTTGAAAAAACTTTATTTTTGTATGAAAATTACTTTTCTAAATTGAAAATTCAACAATTCCATTTTAGGTTGAAAATTGATTGTTTTTAGTCGAAAATTCGACTATTAAATTATTAATTAAAAATTCACCTTTTTTGGTTTAAAAATCAACCTTTTGGTTGAACGTAGAATTACTTTGTTGAAAACTGATTTTATTTGTTGAAAATTGAACTATTCTCTCAAAAATGATTTTTTTTTGCGTTAAAATTATTATTTTTTTTTTTTTTTTGCTGAAAATTGAACTATTTCAGTTTTGGTTGAAAATTTATATTTTTTCAGTAAATTTATCTTTTTTTGTAGACATTAAAAATCTTCCTGATTGAAAATTCAACTGCTTGATTGAAAATTAAACTACTTTTCTTCACATTTATTATATTGGTTGAAGACTTGACTATTTTGTTGAAAATCCTGTTTTTTCTAGGAAAATTAATTTTTTTAACTGAAAATTTAACTATTCCATTTTTGGATGGAAATTTACCGTCTTTAGTAGCAAATTCAACTATTCGGTTGAAAATCTATGTTATTGTTTGTTTGCAAATCGGTTTATTTTGTTGAAAATTTGTTATTTTTGGGTAGAAAATTAATTTTCTTTGTTGAAAATTCGTTTTTGGTTAAAAATTGAAATATTTTGGTGAAAAATTTAACTATTTTGTTGAAAATTTTTTTTAAATTTATTTATCTGAAAGTTAAACTTCCATTTTTAATTGTAAATTTATCGTTCTTAGTTGAAAATTCAATTATTTGGTCAAAAATTCTTGTATTTTGTTAAAAATTCGTCTTTTTTTGTAGAAAATGAATTTCCTTGCTGGTAAATATCTTCTTAGTTGAAAATTCGTTTATTTTTTGGTTGAAAATTCGTTTTTTAACTGAATGCTATTTTTGGCAGAAAAATGATATTTTTTAGTTGTAAATTCAACTGCTTGGTTGAAAATTCGTGTATTTTGTTGATAACTCGTTTTTTCGGTAGAAAATGAATCTTTTCGATTGAAAATTAATGTTTTCGGCTGAAAATTCACTTTTATATGTTTTCAAATTGGTTTATTTGTTGAAAATTTGTAATTTTTTGGTAGAAAATTAATTTTCTTTGCTGAAAATTCGTCGTTTTGGTTAAGATATCATCTTTGTAGGTTAAAAGTTAAACTATTTAGTTAAAAATTTAACAATTTTGTTGATTTTTTTTTAATTCAATTCTTTGGTTGAAAATTTAACTATTTTATTGAAATTTCGTTTTTTGTTGTTGTTGAAATACCAGCTATTTAATTTTTCGCTGAGAATTCGTCTTTTTGTCGAACATTTCAAATTTCGTGTTGAAAATTCAACTATTTTTGGTTAAAGTTTTGGTTGCAACTGTTTTGTTGAACATTCGCCTATTTCGACAGAAAATTCGTCCTTTTGGATTTAAAATTCACCGTTTTTATTAAGAATGAAACTGTTTTCCAAAAAATTCAATTATTTCGTTGGAAATTAAATATTCATGATTTTTTAGTTGAAAATTCCTTTTTTTTATTTCAAATGTAACTATTCGAGTTGAAAAATTCTTGCTTTTTTTGGTTTAAATTAAATTTTTTTAGATGAAAATTTAACTGACAAGCCAGTTGAATATTCCATAATTTCAATTGAAAATTGATCTCTTTGGTAGAAAATTGATTTCTTTCCCTGAAAATTGTTTTTTGTTGAAAATTAAATTTTAAAATAATAATTATTTCATTTGACAATTCATTTCTTCCGTTGACAATTCATCTTTTCGACTGAAAATTCAACTCTTTCAGTTATTTATTCATAATAAATTTTACTTGAAAATTTATATATTTTATTTATATTTTTTGTGTCGAAAATCAATTTTTTTTTAACTGAAAATGTAACTATTTAATTTTGGTTGAGAATTTATCTTTTTTAGTTGAAAATACATGTATTTTATATTTTGTGAAAAATTTCTTTTTTTTTTTTTGTTTAAATTGAATTCTTTTAGATGAAAAGTTAACTAATCCAGTTGAATATTCCATAATAAAAAATAAAAATTATTTTTTTCACTGTAAACTTAACTATTTAATTTTTTGATAAAAAATTATCTTTTTTAGTTCAAAATTCTACTATTTGATCGAAAATTGGTCTTTTTTAGATGAAAAATTTATTTCGTTGTAAATTCAACTATTTCGTTGTAAATCCACGTCTTTTGTTAAAAATTAATTTTTTTAAATAATTATAATGTAATTTTAAAATTCATCCCTTCGGTTGAAAATTCATCTCTTTGACTAAAAATTCAACTATTTCAGTTATTTATTCATAATAAATTTCAGTTGAAAATTAATTTCTTTGGTTGAAAATTTATCTGTTTTGTTGATATTTTTTGTGTCGAAAATCAATTTATTATTTGAAAATTCATCTTTTTCATTGAAAATTCAACTATTTAATTTGATTATTCATAATTTTTGGCAGCATTTTTTGGTATAAATTAATCTTCTTAGTTGAAAATTCATCTTTTTGGGTTTAAATTCTACTATTCCAGTTAAAGATTCATCATTTTAGTTGAAAATTCATCAGTTTAGTTGACAATTAATTGTTTCAACCAAAAATCTAACTTTTTCATTTTTTGCTTGAAAATTGATCTGTTTTAGTTGAAAAATCAACTATTTGGTTTAAAATTTGTCTTTTTTAGTTGAAAATTCAACTATTTCGTGAAAGATTCATGCTTTTTTTCGAAAAATCGTCTGTTTTGGTAGAGAATTAATTTTCTTCTTTAAAAATTCAAATATTCCGGGTAAATATTCATAATTTTATTTGAACATTCATCTTTTTGGTTGAAAATAAAACTACTTGGTTGAAACTTAAACTATTTTCTTAAAAATTCATCCTTTTGGTTGAAAATTCATCACTTTGTTTTAAGAGATTTAATTTTGGTTGAGAATTTATCTTTTTTAGTTGGAAATACATGTATTTTATTGAAAATTCGCCTTTTTCGTTAAAAATTGAACTATATTTTGTAGAAAATTCTTTCTTTTTTTATTTAATCCAGTTTTTTTCTTTTCTTAAAAATTTATCCTTTTGGTTGAAAATTTAATTAGTTTCGTTAAAGATTCATCATTTTAGTTCATAATTATTGTATTTTGTTAAAAATTCGAAATTTTTGGTAGAAATGAATCTTCTTAATAATTGACGTTATTTTTTCGACCAGGGTAATTAATTCATTCATTTCTGATGTTAGATATTGCCGATTGTTTTTAAAAATCATAATAGTCCTATACTGAATTTCCTATAATATTTTTTTCTCGCCAAAGAAAGCAGTCGCTTAAAGCTACCTGCTGTTTAAAATTATCGAAATTGAAAAAAATTGACCGGAAATGATTATTTTCCAGCTAAAAATGACGCCTCTGCATTGGGCAGTGGAGAAACAGAACATGGACGTGATCCAAGTTTTATTGGAATATGGCGCTGATCCGAACGCAGGGAGTAAATTTAACAAGACACCAACGAGTATCGCCCTGGAGCACAATCTCCTCGATTTGGTAACCGTTTTGGAACAAAAGCGAGCAGATCCCTTCCATCAAGGTCAGGCTTGTGCAGTTGAGCTGGAAGTTGCGACCCAAAATTTGATGGATCTCGAAGCTGAGAGACAAAAGGAACAAGAAAAACTTGAATTGCAGGAGCAAATGCAAAAACGAAAACATAATTCCGGTAGGGTTCTGGTTAAATATATTAATTTACGACTTTATTCATTCACTTTGTCCAGATTGAAGCTTCTATGACTGAATTTTGAATAGAGTTCTTAAATGCCCAGAAAATTTATGTTGAGCAAATGCTCTCGAGAGTATTTTGGATACAAATTTAAAATTTTCACATTTATTAATTTATTTTAAACAAAAAAAATGTCTTTTCTACTATAAAAGAGGGTGTCTACCCTACCCGGAAAACCTGGAATTGTCAGGGAATTTTCATATACCTGGAAAAATCTGGAAATATCAGGGCATTTTTTTTTGAAGTCAGGGAAATTTTTAGTTGAAAAAAATAAATGTTAAATAAAGAAATGAATTTTCTACCAAAAAAGAATCATTTAAAACAAAATACATGAATTATCTACCAAATATTTTTATCTTGAATGGAATTTTCAACCAAAAAGTTAAATTTTCTACCAAAAAAGGCAATTTTTCAACAAAATAGATGATTTTTCAACTAAAAAAGATAAATTTTTAAACAAGAAATAAAACAATTCAATTTTCAGTTATAAAAATCAGTTTTTATGAAAATAAATTTTCAACCAAACATTTTAATTTATGATGGAATTTTCAACCAAAAAGATTAATTTTCTGCCAAAAAAGATACATTTTCAACAAAATAGATGAATTTTCAACTAAAAAAGAATCCATTTTTGGAAATTTAATTATTATTTTTTTAGTTATAGTATCATAACTATTCAATTTTTTGGTAAAAAATATCTGTTTCAATTCAAAGATAAATTCTCAACCAAAATTAGATAGTTATATTCTCAGTTAAAAAATTGATTTTCGACACAAAAAGAATCAACAAAATAGGTAAATTTTCAACAAAAATAATGAATTTTCAACTAAAAAAAATTAGGAATGAATCAATTAAATAATTGAGTTTCCAATCAAAAAGATGAATTTTCAAATAAAATAATGATTCTTTAAAAAAATTAGTTTTCAGCAAGACATGAATTTTCAATGAAATAATTGAATTTTCAACTCAAAAAGACAAATTGTCAACCAAATAGTAGAATTTTCAACTAAAAAAGATAAAATTTCATCCAAAAATTGAATAGTTAAATTTTCAGCGAAGGAAATTAATTTTCAACTAAAATTATGGAATATTCAACTGGATTGAATAGAAAATATATTTTTTCACAAAATGTGGTTCAATTTTAAACCAAAGAGACGAATTTTCAATAAAATACATGTATTTTCAAATAAAAAAGATCAATTCTCACCCAAAATTAAATAGTTACATTTTCAGTTAAAAAAATGAATTTTCGACAAAAAAAATCAACAAAATAGATCAATTTTAAAGAAAAGTGATGAATTTTCAACTAATTATTAACTGAAATAGTTGAATTTTCAATCAAAAAGTTGAATTTTCAACAAAAGAGACGAATTTCCAAATAAAATGATAATTCTCTGAAAAAAATTAATTTTCAACGCAATAGTTGAATTTTCAACTCAAAACATTTATTTTTTAACAAAAAATGTAATAATTTAGTTTTCAGTTTAAAAAAATTGATTTTCGACACGAAAAATATTTAAAAAATAGATAAATTTTCAACCAAAGTAAT
Source organism: Andricus quercusramuli (assembly GCA_932178445.1). Taxonomy (NCBI): domain Eukaryota; kingdom Metazoa; phylum Arthropoda; class Insecta; order Hymenoptera; family Cynipidae; genus Andricus; species Andricus quercusramuli. The sequence continues at coordinate 26,773 of CAKNXH010056731.1, forward strand.
GAATTTTCAACTAAAAAAATTAGGAATAAATAAATTAAATAGTTGAAATTTCAATCAAAAAGATGAATTTTCAAATAAAATAATGACTATTTAAAAAAATTAAATTTTCAACAAGACATGAATATGCAACGAAATAGTTGAATTTTCAATCAAAGAGATGAATTTTCAACCAAAGAGAGATGAATTTTCAAATAAAATTATAATTCTTAAAAAAATTAATCTTCAACAAGAAACATGAATTTTCGACGAAATAGTTGAATTTTTAACTAAAAAAGACCAATTTTCAACCAAACAGCAGAATTCTTAAATAAAAAACATAGATTTTCATCTAAAAATTGAATAGTTAAATTTTCAGGGAAATAAATTAATCTTTTTTTTTATTATGGAATATTCATCGGAATTAGTTAAATTTTCACCTAAAAAAATTTAATTTAAACAAAAAAAAAAGATTTTTTTACAAAATAGTTCAGTTTCAAATCAAAAAGAGGAATTTTCAATAAAATGCATGTATTTTCAACTAAAAAAGATAAATTCTCAACCAAAATTAAATAGTTACATTTTCAGTTAAAAAATTAATTGTCGGCAAAAAAAGTCAATAAAATAGATGAATTATAAAACAAAAAGATGAATTTTCAACTACAATCATGGAATTTTCAATTGAAATAAGTTAAATTTTCAGTTAAAAAAATTACTTTCAACAAACCGAAAAACCTGAGTTTGAACAAAGAAAAATCATTAAATTTTTTTAAAAAGTGATCAATTTTCAAATAAAATTATGAATCTTCAACTGGAATAGTTAAATTTTCAACTAAAAAAAAAGGATAAGATTTCAAAACAATTCAATTTAAATTCAAAAGAATTGAAGTGAATTCAAAACA
>CAKNXH010056733.1:8865-19042 GCA_932178445.1 Andricus quercusramuli
GATTTTTTTATTTTTAGCTTAAACGATCCTCTAACATCATAAAAATAAGATACTATTCGATTTATAGCGAAAAAATTTTTCTTACAAATTTTGGCATTATTATTATAGGTCAATCGATTCGTTTCGAACCAAGGAATCTTTTACATTGGTGCATCAACTTTGAGTTATGCTAATGAAGAAATTTTTACTATAAAAAACCGTATTTTCAAATATTATGCATTACCATAGCTTCCTTACTCTTCAATAACATTTATTAATATTATAGGTCAATCGATTCGACTCGAATCAAGACACCTTTTATGTTTCTGCATCAACTTTAAATTACGTTAATAAAAAAAGTTTTACTATAAAAAACCGATTTTTAAAATATATAAATTACCATAACTTCCCTACTCTTCAATAAAATGCATTATTATAGGTCAATCGATTTGTTTCGAACCAAGTAATCTTTTATATTCTTGCATCAACTCTGAATTATGCTAGTGAAAAAAGTTTTATCATAAAAAACCGATTCTCAAAATATATAAATTACCATAGCTTCCTTACTCTTCAATAACATGTATCAATATTATAGGTCAATCGATTCGCCTCGAATCAACACATCTTTTCTGTTCTTGCATCAACTTTGAATTATGTTAATGAAAAACGTTTTACTATAAAAAAACGATTTTCAAAATATATAAATTACCATAACTTCCCTACTCTTTGATAACATGTGTTATTATTATAGGTCAATCGATTCGTTTCGAACCAAGGAATCTTTTACATTGGTGCATCAACTTTGAGTTATGCTAATGAAGAAATTTTTACTATAAAAATCGATTTTCAAAATATATAAATTACCATAACTTCCCTACAATTTGATAAAATGCATTAAAATGATAGGTCAATCGGTTCGTTTCGAACCATTGGTAAAAAAAACTGCTGTTGTGAAATCTTTAAAATTTTTCTAGTTTTTAAGTATCAGTGACACTAGGGTGGCTATTGTTTATACTTGGTAGATTTTTATTCGAATTTCTCTGCTCTCACCCCCCAATTTAGTTCGAATGCTAAAAAAAAAACTCCAAATTTGGGCGATATCGGTTAATATTTAGTAGTGGTGCAAAGACCATGAAATTTCGCCCTCCGTCGGTGCAGTGGCCTACGAATGGACTCAATGGGGCCATCCCTCTAAGCCATATGTGTAGCGTGGCCGTGCCCGTGGCTTTTTGGCACCTAGTTACACCCGCAGGCAGAGTTAAAGTGGACACTAAATGTTCCGCTTCCAGTGTGAATTTTATACCGATAAACCTTTGCCACGTTAAAGGAGAGTCTGTTATCTTAAGAAGACGTTTGACAGCGGGACGAACGGATTCTGCCTTATTACAAGAACTTCGTCTATAGCCTTGGTAGCAATCAATATTGAGTACTATTTAAGGGGCAGGCGTCAACCTATGGTGATTCGCTCAGCGAAAGTACCACTTGACACTTATTTGACACTATCTGAGGAATGGTGAAATATGCTAGACTACTGCTGTAATAAAGGATGACTCTTGCCTCATCGGATGTCATGCTAACGTACATCATCCGACTTGGGGTAGTAAGGTTACCAACCACAAGGGGGAATCTCTGAACTACTGATTAAGCTTCTCTAAATCGGGCTAAAACACCTACCTTCTTGTCATCTAGATGTCTCGAGGTAAGTGATTTGACCTTGTGTTCGATAAATATCAGCAAAGTGTTCGGGGGTGGCATGTATCGTAAGATACGTCTCTATCGGATCATATACATATATGCTTCTCCCTGAGAGCCAATAGACATGAGGTTCGAAGTTATAGGAACCCTAAAGCAACTGATTGGAATACTTATAGGGAGGATCTCCACAGTTTGTCGGGTACTATATGGTGCAGAATCAAGTCAATTGAACTAACAGAATTTGATCTAGAAATCCTACAAAAAGATATGAACGAAGCGTATGAGGACAATTACCCTCTTTTTTTAAGAAAACAGATAGGCGTGCACCCTGGTGGAATCCTACACTGGAGGATCTGAAAAAGAATACTCGCCGCCTTTAAGACAGGGCTGAAAAGAATGGAAATTGGGACCTTTACAGCGCAATCTCAGCAAGATATAATAATGAGATACAAAAAGCCGTGAGGTACTCATGGAAGGGATATTTCAGGCACCTTATTGGAAATCATGCAGTCAGCGTTCAACAAGGTAAAACAGTGGTGCAGGGACCGTTGTTTAACTGATAACCCAGACAAGATGTAATTCATGCATTTTGCCAGAAGATGAAAGCTTCCTGACCTTAATAATCTTAAGCCCTACTGCGTGAGAATAAAATTTTCAAAATCAGCGAAGCATTCAGGAGTAATTTTTCACCCTCAATTAGCCTGGAAACTCTATTTTCACTCAATAGTAAATGAAGCTAAGATTGCTTTTTGGGCCTGTAGAGGCGCTATAGAGAATCGTGACACCTATACCCAGGACCTGGGACTTAACCCATGATTACTTACTGCTCATACACGATGATAATCAGACCCGTAATAGCATATGCATTGACAATCTGGTGAACAAGGACTGAAATAACCAACAGTGCTGAACAATTGAAAAGCCATCAAGGGGTTTTCTGCTTCGCAATCAGTGGTGCTATGAAAACAACATCAACAGCTTGAGGTCACTCTGGATATCCCGCTGCACATTGCGGCAATTTGGCAAGAACGGTGTCAAAAATGTGCATCCGCTTTAAATCTGGTTTTTGAAATTCAAATTGGCTTATCCAATATAAAAAACCAAAAACTTGGAGAATGTATACATTTTTGTAGAAATCTGTACCTCGGAATTGTTTGCGGCTATGATTCCGAATCTGAGGTCCGCTTTTCATAATTTGGAATGGCTGATCCACATGGTTCACGAACCACTTGAAAAAATTATAAATGTCTCCAAAAATCAGTATCTTTGAACTTTTTTCGGCTCTAATTCCGCATGTTAAGCTACATTTTCGATTATTAGGAAACTTTAGTCAGATTTTAAGAATTCATAATGCCTGACGATAAATTGCAGACTCAAAGTTGGAATGGCTTATAAATGTTCATGATATAGTTCTTTAACTAATTTTTCAATAAAAATTGGAATTAAAATAAGTTTCGTAATTAGCGTCTCAAAAAAACTATGTACTTTATTCATCCGCCATATTTGACCTGCTAATATTGAATGATGAAAATATGTCCTAAGATTCGGTATCACGGTTCCAAACAATTCCTAGGTATTGGTTTTTTAAAATATTCATGAATTTTTTATGTGTTCCAGAAATATTGAATTGGCCATTTTGAATTATGAAAACCTCTCATGAAATTCGGATTCAGAGCTCCAACCAGTCAACTTCGCAAAAAACAGGTTAATTTTCTCACAAACATTTATTAATTCTTCATGTTTCTCGTCCGATATATTGGATCGGCCATTTTGAATTTCTCAAATCTGGCCTATGAATCTCGCCTATAAATGTATTCTTTAAATACATATTGAGCATCGTTTAACCTGTCAAATGAGACACACTGCCTTCATTAAATCACATGATTGCATAAAGAAATGCTTACGCGACTGATGGTATATACCGGAAGAGCCCCGTGCAGAATATTAAGAAATAAATCAAAATCCAAAAATAAAAAATTCCTTCGACATATTGGGTTGTAACCATCTCAAGACTGATACAACAATGAGCAATACTAATAATAATAACCCTACCAAGCGTGTTCTCGCGTTGGCGTCGCGGTAGGGCTTCAGCTTTCCTCTAATGAATTTGTCGGCTCTTTTAACTATAGCATTGCTACTGCCAGGGTTTCCCATGCCAAATGGCAGGGAACGAAAAGAAAGGAGACTGAGCGGATTACCAGAAACCCATAAATTAATGTAGAAGTTGCGTAACCTGTATAGACGTTGGTCGCTTCCCGAGGATTGTCGGGTACCCCTGATACCAACGCTGGGGGCAGTGGCACGCAAGCTGGCGAGGATGATTTTGATGGGAGCCCGCAGCCGGCCATTTCCACAGGAATGCAACAGCAGCGCATCAATTTTCAAACCCATCATGATGAGTACTTGATGCGCTGCTAATTTAAATACGAGATAGGAGCGACCACAACTTTTCCTGGCGACATGGCCTTCCGAGAAAACTTTGTAGTGAATTTCCCGGAAATAAGGACAGTAACTCAACACGGCCGCAAAGAACGAAGGCGTCAGATATTAGACGGGAACCTCTCTCCTAGAAGAACCATCAACCGAATAAGATCTGAGGTTGAAAATGTATCCCGCCAGTAACTCTAGGGTGCACAGGACAAAAAGAGGATCAAGAAGACGCCAGAAATGAATGAAGACGTGATCAGATGTCACTTTCGGGCAAGGCTCCGGGAAGAACCCGTCAGTGGCGAGCAACATTGTCTCTTCGTGGGCCTTGATCCTGAGCTGGCCCATAGAGTGATGGAACAACAACTTGCGGATTAATTATGATCCACCAGGCGGCACCACCTTACATCCAATGTTGAAATAAGTATCTAAGAAGCGTAGATGATCTTGAGTCATAACCTTATGCCATCGAAAAAATGGCTGAGGGAAAGTCATATAAATACCTGGATACTCTCGAATCTAAGGGTATTCAGCATACGATAGTTAAGTAAAGCCAAACGACTGCCTTCACGACAAGACTCAAATTGATTCTGGAAAGTTCTCTGAACTCGGCAAACAAAATCAGAGCAATCAACATCTATGCCATCCCTGTCCTCACGTACACTGTTGAGTTCATTAAATGGCCTGACACCAACCTTGAAAGGTTAAACAGGGCCATCCCCGTAGAAGTGGCAGAGCACCGAATGCACCACTGATGATGAAAAACCGAGTGCACATGAGAATAAGTTTAAAAAATATCGGTATCATAATAACGTGAAGAATACACTTACCATGTTCATAATATTGTTGGCCGCCAATTGGTTGTGGTTGTCCTGCTGTAAAAATACAATGAAAATGTATAAAAATCAATGGGACAGCAATTAGGCGTAATGGTTGTGAAACATGCCAATTGATTAAAAAGATTGAGGCCGTGCATAAATTGTGTGAAGTCTTTGAATGCGGGAGGGGGGGGGGAGTACCCGGGTAAAAATATCTTGTCTTGATTTTGTCTTGAATGTCTTCAATATGTCTTTAGGACCATAATGTCTGGTTCCGTCTCACCAGCTAGACATTGGAGATATACAGACTTTGCTTACATTTATAACTGTTGACTTAGCCAAGACAAGACCAGGTTGACTTGTTTCAAGACAAGAAGTGTAAGTCCTGATAAATATAACGAATTGCTCTTAAAGAAAATTATATTGCCAGTTTGTGGCTTTAACATTTGCCAGGGTCAAAAATAAAGAAGTTTTAGTTTGTAAATTTTATTGTCCATTATACTCCGGTCTCTATAAACTATGGACCCCACCGGCAGGGCCTGCCATTTCCAGGAATCAGGTAGCTAGGTGAGGACCAAGCAGTTGACATCTGCTGAGGATTGAAATTTTACAACCGATAAAACTTGTAATTTTGTAATAAATAATTTTTAGATGAGAAATTCGGAACCTGTCTGTCTCAACAACTGCAGGCATATAAAATTTTTGATGAAAAGATTAAAACTGTCATTTTCTAGAAGTATCTAGTGAACTGTTGGAGATAGGAAAAAATGGACAACATTTTTAGATTCGCCATCCAAACAACATAACTATTGCAGTTAAATGAAATTATTAACACATAAACAATAAATACCATGAAGATCAATAATGTAAACATTCTATAAAGTTTGAGGCGGATTAGTGATGACCCTCAGAGGCCTCGGTCTCAAGACATAAATTTTTGTCTTCAAGTCAAAAATATTCGTCCTAAGACATCAAGAATAGTCTCGTTCCGTTTCACGAGCTAGACATACAGAATGACTTGGAATTGTCTTGGATTGGTCTTCACCCAAGACAAAATCTAGACCAAATATTTTTACCCGGGTATCAACGATTAAAAAAATATGCCCGCTTCGCGGGCACATTCTCATTGCGCGCTGTGCGCGCGGCTCGCTTCGCTCGCAAGTTTGAGCGCGCCTAGGGCGCGCGACTGTTGTTTCTCGCGCTTCGCGCTCGATAACGTATTTACCTCGCGCTACGCGCTCGGTCTTTATATTTCCCACACATTTGTACACAGACCTTTTGAAATTAAAGGTCAAAGCATGAACAACTGTAATTTCATCGTTGTGAATTCTCTTTTGTTGAAGCTCCTTCGGCTTTAACGAACACATTCTTATCACGTATCTCGTGCTTCGCACTCGATTTTGTCCAAAATGTGAAATTTTCTACATTATGTTCAACACTATTATATCTAATGTACATTATATTTATTTCTGTACCTCGATATGGTACTATGAAGAGGGTTTTCAAAGCACCTACGACCTTGACGATTACATTCTCATTGCGATACTCGCTCTTCGCGCTAATACAGACGATTGCTTTTGAAAAATAAAACCATGTGAAAACTAGTGAAAATTCTGATTAAAATTTTTCAATCTACCAGAAAATTTATTTTTCTACTTTTTGAAAGTTTTCAACATTTTGAAAAGTATATAACTTTTCTAATTTCCATCGAAATCAAAAATTTTATTGAGATAATTTTCAATTCTTTCACCCATCTGTAAGAAACTTTCACAAAAATTTCTGAAACTGCAAAAAAATTTTTTTTTCAAATTTTGAAAATGTTCTAAAATTTTTTATTTTGGTTGGAAATATCTGGTTAACGAACTTAACCTTCATTTTAAGACCCTTAAAAAGTTTACCAAAGGCTGACTCGATTGGACCAATCCTTCAAAAGTTAGCGTGGCGACAACATTCAGGTAACCATACAGACATACAGACAGACATACAGACAGACATACAGACAGACAGACACCGACAAAATTTTATGATTTTCGGACTCTGGGAGTGCCGGAACATAAAGATTCGTTAAAAACCAGAGATCGAAAATTTGGACGAATACAATACAGTCTCATGAATGAGAATATAAAAATATATATACGGTACTATGATACGTATTTAGAACCATTCCTTACGTAGGATATTTTGAAGTGAACAGCTGTTTGGAAGCACAATTTAGTGCTTACTGTAATACCTAGTGCATTATATGTAAGAAATGTATGCTACTTTGTGGATAATTGTAACGGTATTACTGGTAATTCAGTTAATAATATAAGAAGCATCTAGTAGTATCAGTATTACTATTAGATGTTGCAATCAAAAATTCACGGAGTAATAAATAACGAATATACAAATAAGGGGTAATCCAAAAATTACGCAACGCGCTTATCAAAAATTGTTTATTTCTGGACGCAGATGAAAGATACCGTGATATTTGCTTTCGGTTGAAAGTTAAACGAATTTTTCAAAAATCAATTTTTTCAGTTGGAGATTAACCATCTCAGTTAAAAAAATAATTTCTTTAACTGACAACTCAACTGTTCCGTTTTTGGTTGAAAATGTATCTTTTTAAGTTGGAAATTCAACTATTTATTTGGGCTTTCATGCATTATGATGAAAATTCATCTCTTTTCGTGGAAAATTAATCCTCTTGAATGAAAATTTCATTATTAGCCCCAGAATTCAACTATATGGTAGAAAAATCCTTTTTCAAATTTGAAATTAAGGCTCCAGTCGAATATGCATGAGAAAATTTCTCCAACTCGTATAGGGCTTATGTTTCGAGGATGAGCATCTAATAACGTGATAATTATAATAATTTACGAGAAGTATTAGCGAAAAAATATGGTGAAAAAATGTTTCAAGATAAAAACGTTTTCTTGGCCCCTCCTCTCTCATGCAATTCATCCGGATTTTTGTATTATTGCCTCTACTATCTCCACAACATATATTTTTTTCGTTATAATTGGTTAAGCTGTTTTCTAGAAAAATTCATGTTCCGATTTTTGCATTTTCGATTGTAATTTCTAAAAAATCATTTCTCAGAGCTGATACTTTGCATAAACTATTTTTACATTAGTAGAAACTCAACCCTGGAATATAAACCCAACTCGAGTTGGGGCACTTTCCTCGTGCTTCCTCGGAAACTACGATGTACTTTCTTTGAAATTCATCCTTATTGGTATAAAATTAATTTTCTTGTTTGAAAATTCAGCAATGAGGTTAAAAATTCATGTATTTTGTTGAAAAATTTCATGTTTTTTGGTAAAAAATGCAAATGTTAGGTTGAGCATTAATCTTCTTTTGGTTTAGGATACATCTTTAAAATTCACGTTTTCTGGATACAGTCAACTATCTTTTATTTAATATGAAAATTTTTCTTGGTCAAATCAAATAATTATGTACAGTTTTTTGTCAAGAATTCATCTTTTTTGGTTGAAAATTCAACTTTTTTTGGTAAAAATTCAACAACTTGGTTGAACGTTCCACTGTTCTGTCAATTCATAAGGGACAGTGTGATTTTCCCAAATCCCTAAACCATCCCACAGCACGAATTGCTATAGCCAGTGGGGTCAGACATGTGTTTTGATATGCTAAGACTTTTCCGAGTCCGCGCTTTTCACATTTCTGTATTTCTTTATTTTACTGAAATAATGAGCAGCCCATTGTATAACATTTTTTTCATCAGACTCTCTCTCTCTCTCTCTCTCTTTGTCATATTTTGTATTTTCTTTAAATATTCTGCATTTGGGAATAATTTGACCAACATTCTCATGAAATAAAAAGATTAAACTCTCGAAATCGAAAACCAAGATAAAATATTTTCCATTGTATGGTTTTGATTTAAATTTTGCCTGCATTGATTTTAACTCAACGGCGATACCACGCTGAAAACACCAGTTCCCGTTAGATCACTGAAGTTAAGCAGTGTTGGGCGCGGTTAGTACTTGGATGGGTGACCGTTCGGGGAATACTGGGTGTTGTTGACCCGTCGTGGGTGTGGTGGACCCACACGGTAGTATTTATCCACCTAGAAACACTACCCGAATCGGGTAGTGAGGCAATGAACTTTCGAGTTCGAAATGCTAATCAATTTTATTTATTTTTTTTTTGATTTTAACTTTATTCAAGATTTTTATGTATTTAATATGTAGTTGGTTGAGTCTAATCATCTAACTTGAAGTTTTTGAACTACTTCTAGTTATTTAAAAAATGTAATTATGATTTTATTATATTTATTCTTCTAAAATACTTGAAAAGGTATTTTCTGAAGAAGCTTATCGCCTCGGTTGAAACATTAACCCATCTCAGTGGCTCGCGTTCCCTCTCTTAGCTCGTCATGGAGACATGTAAGGAGTTTTTCTGATGGCGCGGCGTGGTGTGTGTTGTAGACATTCCGTGATATTAGATTTCTGGCCGTCCCAAAATGCTCATGTGTTCCGCTCTTTAAAAAGCGTGACTAAGATTTCGAAAAGTCATCTAGCTGATCGACGTCGGAATAATCTTCGACCGCGTTTGGGCTTCTGTGTATTTTCTGCTTCATCATATAATTTAGTGTAATAAATATCCACTTTCATACGGTTTAACTAGTGCTTGATTATTTCATCCAAAATTCTATTAAAAACATTAAATTGAGTTCCCTGTTTCGTTTTGAACTCATCATCAAACTTCATGAATTTCTATCCTGAAATATGTCGTGCGGGATTATTACGAATGGTTGATATTTACGTTCGAGCACTCCAATCGTACGAAATTGCAAGAACAATTCAATTGCAACGAGACTTCAAAGCCCACACAAACTAAGGGGCCTATTTCTCAAGCAGGCCCGGTAATGATTCCACAACAAAGGACTGTAATTCCGCAGAGCATTCCAGGTTTCTAAAAATCTTGCACCCCTGCAGCCTAATTTTCTCCCATAAAACTCTCCAATTTTTTATATTCTGATCGATTCAACAGAGCGCATTTTTTAGACCTTAACCACAAGGACCGAAACTCATTTCTCGCTGAATGTGAGGAATATTTCTTGCTAGCGGCGATCGAATTCACGGATTGTTCGTGAATGATTAGCAACACTTAAAAAGATACAGCATTATAATAAAGGGAGAGAGAGCAAAAATATTTTCATCGATAGAGCTCTGTATATCGCTCTTCGTACAAAAATTACCGTCAGGAAAACTGGCGAGGTCGGGCAGCCGAAGCAAATACTTCCTCTGCCCCTAGCG
>CAKNXH010056734.1:0-35603 GCA_932178445.1 Andricus quercusramuli
GGTGCGAGCGCACCAATCCTTCGTGTGAAACAGAAAAAAAGAGAAACCACCCCAACTATTGGGGTGTAAACCCGAACCACTGGGAAATTCTTCGCTCAGCGTAAGAGTTCTGCCGAACGTGAGAGAATTCTGCTAAATTGAAGAGAATTCTGCAGAACTTAGAAGAATGCAGCTGATTTCAAGATAATTTCGCTAATTTAGAAAAGTCTCCTGAATTCAAGAGAATTTCGCTTATTTCAAGACAATTTTACTACATTCAAGAGAATTCTGTTAAACCTAAGAGAATTCTACTAAATTGAGAATTTTATATGACCGAAAAGAATTCTACTGAATTCAAAAGAATGATATAGAATCTAAGAGAATTCCATTAAATTTTTAAGAATTCTGCTGAAATCAAAAGAATTCTACAGAATTCAAGAGTCTTTTACAGAAATTAAGATAATTTAACGGAAATCAAGAGAGCTCTACTCATTTCAAGAGAATTTTATAGATTGCTCGAGAATTCTGTCGATTTCAAAAGAATTGTACTGAATTCAAGAGAATTCTGTCAGACGTAAGAAAATTCTACTGATTTCAAGGGAATTTGGCAGACTTCAAGAGAATTATACAGATTTTGAGAAAATGCATAAAGAGAATTCTACTGCATTCACAAGTTATTTACAGAATTCCAGAGAATTAAAAAAATGTCATTAAATCTGGAAAGACACTCCGTATAAATAGTATTCAGTAAAATACAATATTTAAACGAATTTTGTATTCTTCATTGAAAAATTACTAATGGAAAATGCTTTGTGAAGATTAAAAATAATTTTCGAGTATATTTTCTGCTCACAATATTTTATTATATTTTATATATTTTCATATGTTTCTCAAAAAATGAAACTTTTGGTGGAGGTACTGCCAGTCAGTACTTCCACTGAAGCAAATTTCAGAAATTAAACATATAACCAAACCAGAATTATGGGGTTTTTTGCGCTTTTCAAAATTATAAAAATCAATTTTCTTCAAACAACGCATACAATGAATTATGAGCTCAGCATAAATATAATGATATCAGAATTTTGGTCTATTCTTATGTTTTCCAAAAACCTTCACATTTATTTTACGAAATCAAAAAAAAAACCTCAGGGAGTAGGTTGCAAAAAACGTATATCATAGCTCTAAACTACTTTATAGCTTGCTAAAAACTTTTTCGGGACTTACAAACACAACCAACAAAATCTGCCCGCTCCGCGGGCACATTCTCATCGCGCGCTTCACGCGCGGCTCGCAAGTTTGAGCGCGCCTAGGGCGCGCACCTGTTGGCTCTCGCGCTTCGCGCTCGATTAAGTATTCATCTCGCGCTTCGCGCTCGATAATGTGTTGACCGCGCGCTACGCGCTCGGACACATTTGCCTGACGCTTTAAGCTTGGTTCCTCTAGGTTTTCACACTTCGTATGCTCGCTATTGCGCGCTTCGCGAGCTAATACTCTCTTAGTAAACTTCATCGTCATGACTTGCTTTTGGTTTAATTACGTCAGTTTTACATAAAAAGAACTACCTTAAGGAACACATTCTCATCAAGACACTCGCGCTTCGCGCTCGATATTTGGTAGTCGCGCTTCACAACGACTATATGTTATGTTCTATGTTCTTCAGATAAAAATGATTAAATTTGTACTTGATATCAAATGAAGAAGGGAATTCCATTACTTCAGCGTATATTTCCGTATCATTCTAATAAATCATGCAATTTGAAAGATTTTTTCCAACTACCTGCAAAGGGGATAAAAAAAAGTATCTAAGACGTTTTTGGAACATGTATATGATAAATTTTTAAATGATTATTGAAAAATGGACATTTGACAAAAACCGGGGGGTGGGGGTTCAAATCTTACACAAATCTAATACCTTCTCTGGATGAGAATGTAAAAATACAAATTTTCAAGTACCGTGAGCATTAATGACAGTTTTTTTATTGTTTAATGGTTAGAAATAGTATTGAGAACATAAAAACAATGAAGTATTCTGAAACAACACACACGAGATGAAAAAGAAATCAAATAAGCAAAGTTTTGATGAGAATGTGCCCACTTATCGGGCTGATTTTTCCACTGTTAATGTTCTTTTTTACGCCTAAAACAAAAACTACACATCCCATCGAAAAGTGACCCATAACAAATTTGTAGATCTTTTTTGAATGCAAAATTTTTGTCAATTCGTCTTTTTACGTACCTTGCTTTGTTTTTCCAAAGATTTAATTTTTCTATTTTTAATGCTATTTTTTACGAATAAAACAAAAAATACGCATTTTATCAAAAAGTGATCAATAACAAATTTGTAGATTTTACATACACAATTGTGCATTCTTTATTTTTTATCATATTCTGTATATTTTGACCGCAAAATGGAATTTTTGATTTTTTATTATTTTTTTTGCGATAAAAATTTGAATTTTCGATTTTTCAAAAAAATTGAGAAAAGTCTTATAATAGTATTGAAGGGTGTTCAAAAAGAAACATTTTTCTTCTCCTGAATTTTTTTCTTATCGTGCGTTGTTTGGCTTAAAATGATCATTTTCGTTTGTTTTTCGGAATTTCGTAAATGCTATAACTCCAGTAATTTTCGTTTGATCAAAAAAATTTATTGGGATAAATTGTTTATCTTTTTGAGTACTACGAATATACGTACATAGAATTTTTAAATTTGAAAAAAAGTGGTCTCAACAATTTTGAAAAAGCGCTCACTTTTTGAATTTTCATCAAAAATGGCTGGCTAACGAACTTGACCTTCATTTTAGGATACTTGAAGAGTATACCAAAGCCCAAACCAATGTGTCAATTCTTTCGAAAGTTATCGTGCTAACAGACTAAAGGCTCTTTTACACCTTCCGTCAATCGGTCGGAATATATCGGAATATCCATTCACACCTTCGGTAAATTTAGTTAAATGTAGTAATATTTTAGTTACCTTCTGAAACTCACTGAAAGATTACTAAAATGTTACTAAATTTCACTGAATTTTCCGAAGGTGTGAATGGATATTTCGTTATGTTGGTCGGTCGACGACCGATTGACGGAAGGTGTAAAAGAGCCTTAAAAATCTACATACATACCCACCCACATACATACACACATACATACACACATACATACATACAGACAGACACATTCGTAAAAACCTGTTTTTTGGGTTCAGGAGGTCTCAAAACGTGGACATTTGACAAAAACCAGGGGGGGGGGTCAAATTTTACACAAATCTAATACCTTCTCTAGATGAGAATGTAAAAATCTTAAACTAAAAATAGACACCATAGAAACCTACAATAGCATCCCTGGCGGACCGGCCGAACGCAAACATTACGCTACAGCGTAACAGTAAAGTAATGCTAAAGTAATGGTAAAGTAATATGGCATTATAATTAATAAAGGAAACAAAATTAATATGTAAACTGTTGCAATTATAATAAAACGTTGAAATTTACGTTCAACGGTCATGCCGCAATTGCAACAAGTTGCTTTTGCAGCATTAAAAATTAAAAAACATAGTGACCGTCATTGCAGTCGGGCCCCTGCATATTGGCAACCCGCTAACGTGGCTTTAAGTGGGTTGCCAGTCTGCATGGACCCGACTTGCATGACAGCCAATTTGTTTTTTTATTTTTTAACGCTGAGAAAGCAACTTTTTGCAATTACGGCATGACCATTTAATGTAAATTTCAACGTTTTATTATAATTGCAACAATTTACATATTAATTTTGTTTCCTTTATTAATTATAATGCCATATTACTTTAGCATTACTTTACCATTACGCTGTAGCGTAATGTTTGCGTTCGGCCGGTCCGCCAGGGATTAGACAGCCCCAACAAACCACACCCAGTACATTCAACGAACCCCATGTCAGCTGCCTTCAAGTTAAACTGTCAAAAAATTCAAAATTTAAAATGATCACCCCACACACTTCCCCAACACTCAAGCTCATATCCCCATTCCCTACAATATTATTACACAGATAAAAAAAAAACACCTCTACTACATTTAACGAATCGCGTCTCAGCTGGCTTCAACAGAAGCAGCCAAAAAAATTTCAAATTAAAAATAATCACCTGAGAGACCTTTAGTACATTTAGCGAACCCAGTCGCAATTGACTTCGGCTAAAGTAGCCAAAAAACTGTTTAAATTATAAATAATCACCCTACACACTTTCCCAAGACTTTTTTAGGTATATTCGTCCCTACTATGATATTTAGCAACTCAAAAAAAAACGACTCCTAGTATATTTAACAAACCCCGTCTTAGTTACCATCGACTTGAGCAGCCAAAAAATTTCAAATTGAAAATAGTAACCGCATACACTTTCCCAAGATCCTTGTTGATATCTTCTTCCCTCAAATAATATTAGACAACCCAAAAAACCACCCCAAGTACATTTAACAAACGCCGTCTAAGTTGCATCTAACTACCCTGGCGGACCGGCCGAACGCAAACATTACGCTACAGCGTAACGGTAAAGTAATGCTAAAGTAATGGTAAAGTAATATGGCATTATAATTAATAAAGGAAACAAAATTAATATGTGAACTGTTGCAATTATAATAAAACGTTGAAACTTACGTTCAACGGTCATGCCGAAATTGCAAAAAGTTGCTTTTGCAGCATTAAAAAATAAAAAAACATAGTTACCGTCATTGCAGTCGGGCCCCTGCATATTGGCAACCCGCTAACGTGGCTTTAAGTGGGTTGCCAGTCTGCAGGGACCCGACTTGAATGACAGCCACTTTGTTTTTTTATTTTTTAACGCTGAGAAAGCAACTTGTTGCAATTACGGCATGACCATCTAATGTAAATTTTAACGTTTTATTATAATTGCAACAATTTACATATTAATTTTGTTTCCTTTATTAATTATAATGCCATATTATTTTAGCATTACTTTACCATTACTTTACCGTTACGCTGTAGCGTAATGTTTGCGTTCGGCCGGTCCGCCAGGGTAAAGCAGCAAAAATAATTCCAATCTAAAAATTGTTACTTCAGACACCTTTCCACGGCTCTAGCAGATACCTTAGTTCCTACAATAATATTATACAGCATCAAAAAGCTCCCCTAGTACTTTCACCCAGATAACAATACGTGCCGGCACGCGATCGGCCCGACGGGCTGGAGACCAGCGTGCCTGCTAAATGCATGCGACAGGCCGGCAGAGTCGGAATGCGACCGAAAGGCGGACAACGGCAGGCAACGGTCCGGCAACAAGCGGCGAGGAACAACGGGCCTGCGATTTACACGACCGCTGCAGGCTGATAGTGCGAGTAGTTTGGGATCAAAAACGCGCATGCGCGTTTCGGATCAGCTGTTCTTGTCGTATTTCATCTCGTGTGGCGTTCACACCCGTGAATTTTCGCTCGGATGTGTGCGATTTGCAAACAATAATTGTTATTCGTTCCAGATAAAATAGAAGAATAAGTAATCCACTTGTAAATGGAGTAATCCAATTGGAAATCGGAGTAATCCACTTGTATAACGGAGTTATACCTTTCATCGTTTGCGGTTTTTGGTATTGTTTTGGCTGTGTGTGGAACAAAAAATTTGTAAGCAATTTTTTGCTGTCGGTGTCCTTCAAATCAACAAAATTAGCAAATATCACGAAAGGTAATGAAATTCTGCATATAATAATATAAAGTTCAAGTTGAAAGAAAAATGTCAATATTATAAAAAGATATTTTTATAATATTGACATTTTTCTTTCAACTTGGACTTATTATACGCAGAATCTCGTCATTACCTTCCGTGATATTTGGAAATTTTTATTTTATTTACAGAAGAAAAGATTTTTTTAATTTTAATCTACTCGCACACTCAGTCTGCATTTTACTGGATGGTAGCCTGCATTTTACCGGATCTAGTTCCTGCATTTTACCGGAGCATGGCCGGCATTTCACCAGACCGCGTGCGCCCGACTTCGTGCGGGCCATATAGACATCAATGGCGCGCGTATTGAGCTGCGCATGTACCGGCAGCTCGGTCTGGTCAATCGGCCCACGTGCCTGCTCATAGTATGCTACCGTGCCGGCATTTTGTTATCTGGGTCATCGAACCCCGTATGAGCTTCCTTCAACTTAAACTGCTAAAAAATGATAAATTTAAACTGTTCACCCCATACACTAAGCCTAATGAATTCAAAATAGATCAAAGCTTATTCTAATGAATTTAGAAGTTTTTTAAAATTTGTAATGAGTGCAAAAGTGTTCAAGGGAATTTTACAGAAATTAAGAGGATTTTTCAGAATTCAAGATAATTCTACAGAAAAAAAGAGTGTTTCACAGAATTTAAGATAATTTTTTGGAAATCAAGAGAGTTCTACTCAATTGAAGATAATTCTACAGATTGCACGAGAATTCTGTTGAACGCAAGAGAATTCTACTAAATTCAAGAGAATTCTGCCAAACGTAAGAGAATTCTACTGAATTGATGAGAATTCTACGGACTTCAAGAGAATTATACAGATTTTAAGAGAATGCATAAATAAAGAGATTTCTACGGTATTCATGAGATATTTATACAGAATTCCGGAGATCTATGATTAATCCAAGGGAATTCTGCCTAACTCTAGAGAATTCTTTTAAATTCGAAAGAATTTTGCTAATTTCCAGAATATTCTGCTGAATTTGAAAGAAGCAGGATAATTTGACGAAACTCAAGAGAATTTCTACCAAACATAAGAGAACTCTACTGAATTTAAAAGAATTATACACAATTCAAGAGAATTCTACATAATTGAAGAGAATTCTACTGAATTAACGAGATATTTTTACAGTTTTCCAGAGGATTACGATAAATGCAAGGAGATTCAAGAGAATTTCGCTGAATTCAAAAAAATTCTGCTAAAATCAAAAGAATTTTACAAAGTTAGAGAGAATTTAGCTGTTTCTAAGAGAATTCTGCTAAACTCAAGAGAATTCACGAGAATTCCACTGAGTACTCGAAAATTCTACAAATTTCAAGGGAATTTACAGAATTCATGAGAATGTTGTCGAATTTTGCTGATTGTGGAAAATATCTTTTTCCATTTTTGTATCTCGTTGACGTGTGAAGTTGCACCAGAGTCACAACCTACTGCAAAAGCGATCCGAGGGGAAATTATACGAAATGAACTTGCTTATGCACACACTCTTGTCGATGGCACATGGACTGTCGACCTTCTAATAGTCCAAGAGCTGGTGTAATTTTTTCCGGCTGATTTTTAAATGGCTGAAAAAATTATATAATATAGTCTCGGATGGGTACAATATGAAATCGAGTACAGTACAGATTGAACCCCCCCCCCCCCATACCTGGTTCAGGCCTAATAACCTTCAGCTGGAGTTCAAGGTCACCCTTGACCCATGACTTAAGCACATTTTTTAACGTAAAAGTTGCCGCTCTTTCGATTGCCGTTGTCAAAAATAGGGGTTCCCACTTAAAAAAAAAAGTTGACCTTGAAATGACCTTGAAGATCAAACTTAACGTCACATTCAAGGTCACCACTGGATTCCTCGTTGAAAGTTACTTCAAGAATGACCTTGACCTTTTTGAAAAATACAGCGCGAACAGAGCGATGCAGCACGGTCCGGACGATGCGGCGCGGACTTTGGGGGCTGGCAGTCAGTAGAAAACAACGGCTTTGACATGGCAGTCACTCGGGAATATTTTTCTTATGCCTTCAATTAATTTTTTTTGTTTTGTTCGTGCATTTTAAAATCAGCCGAATTTTCAACAAGATTTTTCGCGATTTTTGATTGGCAGTCACGACTAAACAACGGATTTCGAGTGGCAGTCACTTGAAATCGTTTTAAGCAATGTTTTTAGTATATGTTAACAAATTTTCATGCATAACGAGATTGGTCAGTTCTTTATTTCAAAAAACGCTATAAACAATTTTTTTATTAACAAACGCAACGGATTCGAGCTGGCAGTCACTCGATTTCATATTGTACCCATCCGAGGCTATATTATATAATTTTTTCAGCCATTTAAAAATCAGCCGGAAAAAATTTCACCAGCTCCTGGACTATAACGCGTGCTTCTGATTGGTTGATCTTTAATTGTTAATAACTCGGCAATTATTAACTTTAGAACAATTTTTTTATTATTATTTTCGACGCCATTTTTTTGTTAGAATTCAAAAATACAAATATGTTTTTTGAGTACTGGGACACCCTGTATATATATATATATATATATATAATTAACAAAAAGAGTTGAACAACCACCGCAGGGTCCTACTTAGAGCAACTGCCATCTAGAAAATTTCAGTAGCCCCCAGTAGAACCGCGGTGAATCACACCTATGGCCACGTCTCTCAACCGTAAGATGTGTGGTCACAGGGAACGACGAAATCACAATGACAGGCCGGCGAAACCCTCGTGTGTCTTGAGGACACGAAGCGACCCAAGGATGACAGCTTTCTGCATCCATCTCGCAAGTGCCTTGACATATTTTCGGCACGCCATACTCGCACCGAATATTTTAGGTACAGTCGTTGCACCTATCCTTTAAGGTCTTGATACCTCTCCTCTTGTTCTTTCTCCTTTGCAGTGATCACGAATATAGTTCGTTTTTGAACTCTTGGAGAACAATGTCAGGCCTCGAGTGCGCAACAGAGACTGCTGCCCGAAAATAGTAATTCCAGAAAATTTGGCGTTTCGGACAATTGACTGTATATCCCTTAGAGCGTTCGGCAGGGCAGGGTCGTGAACAACACCGTCCCAGATAACAAAATGCCGGCCTGTGGCTGGCGCATGTGCCGGACCGCGGTCCGATTAGCAGGACCGCTGTGTCGGCACCTGAGCAGCTGAATGTATCCGCTATTGCTCGCTATTACGCCCGCCTGACCGTTCGGCGACTAACGTGCCGGCCACGTGCCAGCAGTACGCAAGCCCGAAGTGCTTTCGATTATAGGTTTTGATATACAGGGTGTTCCACCACCTATACCACCCTTTGTACTATGTGATAGTGCACAAAAAAGTCCTCTAACAATAAGTTGTGCGAAGCTTTGTTTGGGCACAAAAAAGCTTCAATGTTGGGCCTAATCAACCAATTAGGAGCGAGCTTCGAGGTTTAGCAACCACTTGTAGGTATCTCAAGCGTTAAGATAGTGTGTGCGTACACGCGGTCGCTAAAAGTCGCTCCTCATTGGTTGATTAGGCCAAAATTTGAAGCGTTCTTGTGCCCAAACTAAGCTTTGCACAAATTTTTGTTAGAGGACTTTTTTGTTTATTTTTTTTTTTTGTGCACTATCACATAGTACAAGGGATTGTATAGATGGTGACACATCTTGTTTAATAAATAATGACTGTCGGGTCTATAAAATAAAGGGCAAAACATATTTTACAAACTATTATTTATTTGAAGTAATTGTAATAAATTAATATATATACATGTTTGAGAAGACAAATAAATATATGCTTTTTTCAATAAGAACATGAACTTAGAATTACAATAAGTTTGAAAGAATAAATAAATATCGAAACTTCAATAAGAACATGAACTTAGTTAAAACAAACAAAGGTAAAGAAAGTTAAACTTAGTTTAAAAAAACGAAGTTAAAAGACTAAGCTTTGGTATAAAGTTACAAATAATTAAAACTAGAAATTTAGTACAAAACGGTGATGTATTAATTGTGCTTCTTAAAATTGCTCTTTTTAAAATTGCTTATCGTTCGTTCATTGCTCATTTCATCCGCAGACGATTCCTTTGAAGCAATTATTTCAGTCAGCTCCCTAATTTTCCGATTGATCTCTTCTATCTCCTCACTCTGCAGGTTGGGCGTTGACTGCACTCCTGCACTTTTCTGTCTGTTTCGAAACCTCTGTTTCGTACTTTTCAGTGCTTCAAGCATAACATTTTTGAAAATGTGTTTAAGAATGTGAAAGAAGACAATTTAGTAATGGGATATTACTATTCCTAAAAATGACTCACAATTACTTTGAAGTAATTCAAAATACTCACGGTACAATGTATTAGAGACTTTCGTGTCTCCAAACTGTTCCGTGTCTTTCGTTTTGTGCCACGTAAATTTGGTTACCAATTGGTCAGACATGACTTCCTTTCAGAAGTAAGTGGTCGAGCTAAAAAATGTAATGAGATTAATAAATTATATAAGTATATATAGATAAAAATTCTTTTGAATTTTCATCCAAAATGGCTGGCTAAGGAATTTGTCCTTTTCTTTTAGGCCTTAAAAAAGTGTGCCAAAGCCCAATCCAATCCGATCATTTTTTCGAAAGTTATCGTGCCTATAGACTACAGACAGACTAAAATCGGTAAATCGGTAAAAATCGTTGTTTCTTACTCAGGGGGTCTCAAAACGAGGATACCATATTTGATGAAAACCGACTAAGTCAAATTTTACATAAAGCCAATACCTTCTCATTAGGATGAGAATGTAAAAATACCTTCAAAAAGTTGCCTAAATTCAATGAAATGTCCTTTGAGCATTTAAGTGAGTTTAGAGCGATAACGCGAATTTGTAAATGGAGGTACTGATGTACTACTGACATTTTGCTTCCCAAGAGAATTCGACTTCCTTATAAAGTTATCATTACATGGTCTTAAAATTAGGTTTTACGCTGAAGGCTTCTCAGATGATGATATTATTTTTTAAGGTAAATTTATGTTAGAGCCAACAAATGGAATATCACTTCTATGAAAATAATGTGATTCTTCCAGAAAACTTTTCACCTTTTTTGTTTATTTTAGAAACTACTCTCGAAAATAATCCGAGTTCTCGTGCGATATTTGTATACATATTTAGCAGACTGCAAAATTAGAGCGTTTTGATCATTCACAGGGTGTCTGCTCAAATCCTACAAAATATTCCCTAGCAATTCCAGGTTTTTCCAGGTATCTCAAATTTTTTCAGGTATAATTCTGCATAGTATAGAGCATTCAAATATTTCGCAATTTTTAAAACAATCGACTTGAAATAAGTATTCAGTTTCACAAGTTGATTATAAATGTTTGCTTTTGTTAATTTCTAGGAATTTGATTAATATATTCAATTTAGAATGATTGGATAAATTTTATTACAAAATGTTTTTCAATATATAAGCACCACCGAATAATCAAATATTTAACTGTTACTAAAAACATAATTAATCATTTGTCAAATATATCTCTAAAGTTTATGAATTTAAATAATAATTCACAAAAATGTTCAATGTATCGTCTAATTCTGTGCATATTTAGGTAAAATGAATATGGGTATTATTGAACTCAATTTAAGAAGCTTCAAATTTCCAACTTTTCAAGTGAAAATATTGCATTTTGAACAAAAAAGATGATTTTTTAACCCAATAGTTAAATTTTCATCTAAAAAGAATATTTTTCTTCCGAAAAAGACATTCATGAATTCTCAAATAAATATATGAATTTTAAATTAAAAAGGATCATATTTCAACCACATAGTTGAATTTTGACCTAAAAAACATCAGTTTTAAAACAAAAAATGGAATAGTTCAATTTTCAGTTGGAAAAATTAATTTCCCACAAAAAAATATACTTTCAACCAAAATGATGAATTTTCAACTAAAATTATGAATCTTCAACTAGAAGAATAGATTAATTTTCAATCAAAAAGATTAATTTTTTTGAAAAGAGTTTCACTTTCAACCAAATAGTTGAACTTTCATCTACAATTATGAATATTTAACTGGAATACTTGAATTTTAAATCAAAAGATTAATTCTTAAAGAAGAAGATCATTTCCGGACAAAAAGATTCAATTTTTATTTTCAAAATCACCGCTTTTCAACAAAATACATGCATTTTCAACTAAAATGATGAATTATAAATTAAAATAGATTAATTTTAAATCGCAAAGATAAATTTTTAACAAAAAGTTTAAATTTCAATCAATGAGATGAATTTTCAAACAACAAGATTAATTTTCAACCAGAAAAATGAATTTTCAACCGAAAAGATGAATTTTCAACAAAGAAGATTTATTTCTACCAACAATAGATATTTTTAAAGCAAAAAGCATGAATTTTCAGCTAAAAAAGGTAAATTGTCAATCAAAAATTGAATTGTTGAATTTTCAGTTACAAAAGTAATGTTCAACCAAAGAGTTGAATTTTCGCAAAGATTTCAGATAGATTTCAAAGATCGCACAAAGATTTCAATGATTTTCCAAAGATTGAAATAATTTCTAAAATATTTCGCAAAAACCTCCAAATCTTTCAGAAAAATTATAATGATTTCCCAAAGATTTCAAAGATTTTACAAAGATTTCAAATATTCCGCTAAGAATTCGGATAGATTAAAAAGATTCTACAAATATTTCCATGATTTCACAAAGATTTCAAATATTTCGCGAAGATTTTAGATAGATTTCAAAGATTGCACGAAGATTTTTCAATGATTTTTCAAAAATTTCAAATATTTCGCAAATACTTCCAAATATTGCAGAAAAATTACGATGATTTCCCAAAGATTTCGAAAATTTCAAATATATCGCAAAGATTTCGGCCGCCTCTGAGGTTAGGAATATTTTCTTACGATCTGTTACAGGGAGAGGGGGGGGGGTATTAGGAGGAACCTATAAACCATTACGTAATAACCCTTCTAAAAATAATCGATTGAACACGATTCATAACGATTGAGTATGATCAAATGGTGAATCGTTTTAAATTGTTGCTAATTGTGCCAATTGTTCCCAATCGGGTTGAACTGAGTGAATGCACTTGCCTGCAGTGCGCCCTCTGCAGTTTTCGTTTGTAACACACATGACGCGCACGTGTTGATAAGTTGGAAATTGAATTTTTAATAATTCAACAAAAATTTCGAGCATAAAAAATTGAATGTTTGTTCAGGCGGTATACCGAATGTGTAGTCGAGAGGCAGTATGTAAAAATCATGCCACCTAACGATGTAACAGAGTGATACAGTGTTTTTAACAAGTTAGGCAGTAGTAGTTTGATTTAGCGGGTATATTATTCTAAGACTTTTATTTATTTCTTTTTAAATTCATATTGTTGACACTTTTTGGTTTGAAAGCGTAAAAAACCGATTGTAAATAATGATTGCAATATCAAAATGCTGTACTGACAACTTAACCTCTAATTCAGAATAATGGATACCCAATTGAAAACGATTGGAATCATTAGAACGTAGGATGGCGCCAATGTTTTGAAACTCAGACTAAATAAATTGTAGGTAACTCATTAAATTCTTTCAATTTTCAGTAGAAAAACTTATCCAATTTCTTTAAATGTCTTCCAGTATAAAAATTTTGAATCTATGAATAATTTTGATTTGAAATTCTCGAAAATTTCTAGTTTTGAATATTTAAAATACTCAATTTTGAATATTTCAAATAATTTGGTTTGCAATGCCTGATCTTAAAATCTTTGAATTCCAAAGGTTCCAAATTTGTCATTGTATAATATTAGACTGTTCAGAAGGCTTTATGTAATTAAAAAGTTGAATCAATTGACAATAATTGACAGGAATGGAACTGGAGGTTTAACTATTCAAAAACTGTTACAGATTAAACTATTTTTGCATCTAAACAATAAAGATTATGGCATTTACAGGTGAAATGGTTCAAAATTGTATTAAATACATGCAGGAATCATCGCAACAAAACTGGTTATTGTTCCCCAAGCACAGACATTTTCAGGGTGGCGATTCGGCGGACGATTTAAAATTCCCGGTTCTTCCTGCTAAAGTTTTTCTTTTTCAATTTTCCCGGCCAACTAAAAGTAACAAATTCGTATTTGCCGCAAAACGCTAAAATTTATTTCAATTCCTGACGTTTATTATGAACATCTTTCAACACAACAGAGCAAAAAATTTTCAAATAAATCAATTTTTGAAAAATACTCAAATTTTCCCACTAAAAATATCAATTTTGTACTAAAAAAATGAAATAGTTATACTTTCAATTTAAAAAATTAATTCTCAAAAAAGAAAAAACAAATGTCCAACAAAAAAGTTGAATTTTCAACCAAAGTGATGAATTTTCAAATAAAATTGTGAATATTCAACAAAAAAATACAATTTTTCAACAAAATACACGTATTTTTAACCAAATAATTTTCAAACAGATAATTGAATTTTGAACTAAAAAAATAATAATTTTCAACCGAAAACAGAATAGTAACATTTTTAGTAAAAAAAATTATTTTTAAGGAAACAGAGGAGTTTTGAACTAAAACAACGAATATTCAACTGAAATAGTTGAATTTTCAAGCACAAAATCAATTTTTAATGAAAAAGATAAATTGGCAACAAAAACTTAAATGATTAAATGCTAAGTTAAGAAAATTAATGATTAACCAAACAAAAGAAGAGATGAATTTTCGAATGAAATTGTAAATATTTAACTGAAATAATTGAATTTTAAATCAGACAGATGAATCTCTTACTGAAATGATGAATCTTTAACAAGAATAATTGAATATTGGACCAAGAAGATGAATTTCTACCAAAGTACGAATTTCAAACTAAAAAAGATCATTTATCTACCAAAAATTAAATAAATGAATTTTTAGCAAAAAAAGCATGTTCAGAAAAAAGGGATGAATTTCCAAATAAAATTATGGAACAGTCAACTGAAATAATAGTTACATTTTCATTTGAAGAAAAAACATTTCCAACCAAGAAAGATTCAAAGAAAAAGAATAGTTGAATTTTATGCCAAAAAGATTAATTGATTTTCAACAAAGTAGTTACATCTTCAACCAGAGATGAAATTTCAATTAAAATGATCAATCTTCCAAGAGAGAGTGATATTGGGACAGAGGGTGACGAATTAACAAGTGAAAATGCTAATATCCGTAGGATATTAGAAGTTGAGAAAGAATCTGAATAGCTTTACTCTCATTTAATTTTAATTGTTCTGTAACTACAATATTTTCAGTAATTTATTTGATAAATTGCATGTTTTTTATATGAAATTATAGACAATGAAATTAATAATTTGATGGAAAAATTTCACCTCATTCGCAAATTTGTTGATAACAGCACTTCCAGCTCGCGGAAATTATCACAAAACATTTATTTAATATTCCATGAACACATTGCTTAAAATGTGTTGCCTCGAAAAAAAGTAAATAAACGTTTTCAAATGATTCTCGCGAGACGAAAGTGCTGCCATCAAATTTCCACTTCATAACCACCAAATCTTACTACCGATTGGCCCGATTGGGAACGGTTGGAAACGATTGAAACTTTGCAACACTCAATCGTTTCCAATCGTGTACACACGATTAAGAAAGACGATCAGAAACAATTCAAATTTCTTTCTATCGTTTTGAATTGTTTTCAATTAATTATTTCTAGAAGGGAATTTAAGTACGGCCCCTTACTCGGGAGTGATGAGATCATACTTATGTTTCCTGTCACGGGTGTTGTTGTTTTTTGCAATAAAATATCATTCACAAATTCCTTTGTGATTTATTTCAAATAATTGAGAATGACAACTAGATAAAGTCCATTTTGTTTTTCCTCTCTAGCTTCTATGATTCTTTCAGAATTTCCTGTTTTGAATCCTATCACAGGAAACGTTTTTTTTTGTTTAACCTGAACTCTTTCACTCTTGGGGTTTTCCTAGTTGTCATTTTCAGTGCCTCAATTATTTTAGTTTTGAAGTAAATGGATTTAGTTAGGGATTTGCACATACGAGATTGACTTTCCCTTCTCTTTGGAGAACTCGTTCAAACATATCTGAAAACGCTACGCCGACATTTGCTTTTGAACTAAGCAATTGAGAAACTCCAAGTTCAACCTTCCTGTCATTCCTTCCTGTGAAAAGTCTTTAGTATTCTGAGGAAAATGTTAAAATGGTTAGGAAATCTAACCCATAAAAAAGCCATTCGAAAATCATGCAATTACCCAAATTTGCAATTATTACAACAACAAAAAATGAAAATAGGAATAGAAAAGTTAGACTTACCTGAAATTCTCTCAAAAAAATTAAGTTCGCCTTGAACAAAGGTCCGATCATCAAAACACCCTTATATTAACGACAGTTAGCCATTTGTTATTTAAAAAATCTCGAGAATAAAAAAATCGTTTCTACGCACTCACTCGACGCATATTAGATGGCTGCCCTCAGATCAGAAGCTGCGGAAGTTAGCTGTTCTTGCAACTCCCTGATTTTGTGATTAATTTCTTCGGCTTCCAGGTCTGGCTTCGCCTGTAGTCCACGATTCTTTAATTTTTTCCTGAACAAATTATGACTGAAGTTGGAGTTTTGGAAGAAGCATCAGCTACCCTGACTTCTTTTTGAAGTAGCGTTGAGTTAAGTGTTTGTTCTCTGCAAAAATGAAACAAATGAAATAAATTATTATGCAAAAAATGTTTATTTGCAGAAGGAACAGAGAATCTATTTACACAGAAACATTTTTTATATTATTTACTTAGTTGTCTGTGGCTTCATTACGTTTATCAAACTTCTCTGGTTGGAACTTTTGTTTTTGCACTTTGGCAGCAAGATTTTTCAGCTCCTCAAGTGCGGCTCGCACAGTTGAAGAATTTTAAAATTTTTTTCTAATTGGTTCTTTATCAGTTGTGGAAAGAACGTATTTTGGAGTAACAATTTTTCTTCCTGAACTTGAAACCCTCGATACATTTTTTTCAAACATTTTTTCCGCACTTCAGATACTGCTTTATGTGCAGTTGAATTTTCCATGATCTGAAAGTTATATGAAAAAATATATTTGTAAGTGGTCCTTCAAGTGTTACATTAGCATAATTTTCGATATATTCACTCCCTCCTCCCCCCTTTTAATATTTGATAAATTTTCGGCAATGCTTCCAAGGTTTTAAATATTTATTATCGCTTTAAAACATCTTAAATTCCTAAAAATATTTTTATCTGACTCGAATTTATCTTAAAATTTGAAAAAACCCATTTAAAATGTAAAAAAATTGCCTTATAATCTTCCAAATTTTCCCAGAGATTTTCAGAAAATTTGTTTATTCTCTTGAAACCTCTCGAAAATCTTTTAAAGTTTCTAAAGTTTTTTTTTCTTCAAAAATCTAAAAATCTTTTAAAGTTTGAAATTCTTTTTGAATCTCCTCAATCCTTCTAGACATTTCTTGAATTTACTTGATTTTATTTTTTAATCTTAACAAATTGAAACATTTTGCTTTAATTTTCTTACAAAAATTCTTTTTTAATCTTTTCGGACCTTCTAAAGCGTCTAATCTTTAAAAATTATTCAAAATTTTCCTGGATTTTTTTTCAAACTTGGCAAAACTTAAAAAAAAATGCCTGAAGTTCTTTCAGATTTTTCTTTGACAATTTTAGAAATATTTTCAAATATTTTGAAATCTTTTTGAATAATCTCTTAAAATAAATTTGTCTAAATGAAAAATCATTTTAATTTTTCCTAGGTACCTAATGAAATTTTTTTCATTCTCGTGAAACCTTACAAAATTCTTAAGAAATCTTTATACAAGTTTTAATTATTTTTGAGTCCTTTCAAAACTTCTGAATATCTTTTAAACTTACTCAATTTTTTCTAAAATCATGCAATATGGCAACATTGCAAAATTTTGCTATAAAATCATTAACACTCTTTTCAAAAATTGTAGGAAATAATGAAAAATGTTTTGTATTCTTTTTCATAACTTTCTCTTAATTCTCGGGTCGAAAATTCAACTGTTTTGTATGGAAAATTCAACTGCTTTGTAGACCCAACAAAATTCAGGGGTCATTCCAGTCAATTCTCTATTTTAAACTTAGCTCTGATGTATATTTACCGACTGAAGTTTAGATTCGAAAATAAAAATTTAATTCTAAAACAAAATTCCAGAACCGTATAACCCTGCAAAAAAAGATTCATTTAAAATCTATTGATTGCAATTCAAAAATAAAATCGTCAATCGACAATTTTGGTGAAACGCCCCAGATAACATTCTGTTAGCACACTGATGGCATATGTGCACGCAGATCTGCGGATCGACGCGCAGATTGTGCTCTCACCTGATGAGACATATGCGTCATCAATTGCCTGGCATATGTCTAGCAGAATCTGCTACGCATATCGCTAGCAGATCTGTTACGCATATCGCTAGCAGATCTGTTACGCATATCGCTTGCAGATTCAACGCATATCTGCGACAAATATAAAATATTAAAATACATGCAACTTAAATAAATGCAAAATAAAAAGCAAGTAATATATTTCATAAACATTTTATTTAAATATATAAAAAATATTTTTTATACAATTTGCGGGAATTGTCAATGATGAAAAATGCAAAATTCCAATTCGCACTAGTGTGAACTTTATGTATGCGCAGATGAAGTGTGGACTCTACGGGTTAAAATGAGAACAAAAAGGAATATCATGACTATCATGTTAGTTCGCCGGTACATGTGCACGCATGAGTGCACATGTACCGGCGAACCATACGTCTCGAATTACGATTTCAAAGGAAAAACCACAATTCCAAGATTTTTTGGAAATAGTAAAATCTTTCGATGTAATGGAAGTTGGAAAAAAGATCACGGCACAAAATATAACCCGATTTTATAATTATTAAGAAATTGGACGATTTCACGCGTTTGTATATTGCGTTGGATTTTCACGCCTTGTGACCTGTATGCAACAAAGGAAAATAGTTACCTTGACTTTTAATCCGTGTTATCTAACCACGCAGCACAAAATGATGCAAATAAGTGCGAAAACAACGCGACTCACTTGCGAGCTCCATGCAATTCGCAAACTGGACATTTGCCGGCATGCGCGCGCATTCCTCGAGAAATGGTTCCCGCGAATTAAAAAAAACAATCATCTTCAAAGAAATCTTCATTCCAGTAGACTAATGAATTTTTTGTAATATTGATGTTGATTTGACGAACTTCATTAATCTATTTTTATAATATTCAATACATTCCGGATGGCCTGGAAACATGGAGGAGATAAATAATTTTTTAACAAGGTTGTGTATAAATACCGGTACTGACAAAGAAAATGCGCGATATCACTTAAAAATAACAAAAATTTAGTTATATTTTAAAAATTAATTTTGCCACAAAAAAAATAAAGATGGAAATCGTAATTTTGAAAATTTTTCGAAATAAAGTAAATTTTTGAAAATTTTTGGATACTTTATATTTTTGTACATTTCCGGAAAATTAACGAAACTTAAAGTTTTCAATTTTTCAACATTTCAAAAGTTTCAAAAAAATCCCAAACATTTTTTGATATTTCCAAACTTTCCAAAAATCTACAAAATTAAAAAAAATTCCATATTGTTTTGAAAATGGCTTATATAACTTTCTAATAACATTTAATTTTATAAGTAATAACTATAGGAAAATTAAATGTTATTAGAAAGAATTCTGCCCTCATAGTGACTGCAGACTCTGTGTCACATTCTCACGGTATTGTGTGATGCAGAGTGTGTTGGCTAAATGCGACTCATAGCGCTCACTAATGTGTGCTCGACAGTCCATGCTGGCGAGATGAGTGCGTTATTACACGCAGAACCTGACAATCACAATCTGCGGGTGATCTGCGTCGCACAATTGTTATCTGGGGCAACTTAAGTCAAATATGATTAATTGCATTTCATATACCCAATTGTTAAATCGCAATTGAAAAATTTGTCAGTGAATTGAATTGAATGTCTGCAACTGCAGTGAATTGTAGATATGCAATAGAACCAGTGTGCGGTCTATTGCACTGAATGGTTTCGCAAGCCAATGAACCGTCTTTTGGATTTAATTTATGACTTTAAATTCAAAAAGAATTTTGTGAATGGTTTTATATTATTCAATAAAGTTTAATATAAAAATTGAGATTGGTCATGCGATGCATCTAATTGCATTGAATCGCACATCAATTTATAGACCAGAATTGTTTTTAATTATAGTTTCGCAATAAAAAATTATTTTTTTTAACAATAAAGTAATACGTTAATGAATAGTATTATTG
The DNA here is from genome assembly GCA_932178445.1 of Andricus quercusramuli. NCBI lineage: Eukaryota > Metazoa > Arthropoda > Insecta > Hymenoptera > Cynipidae > Andricus > Andricus quercusramuli. The sequence continues at coordinate 19,920 of CAKNXH010056734.1, forward strand.
AAGATATTGAAGTGGTTAATTGATAATAAGAAATTAAAGTTGTTTTATAATTTTTACCTTTGGACTAAAGTTTAGTAAATGTTGATTGTTTAATGAGAATAATAAATGACTTTAGACATAAATTAACGATATAATATAAATGATATTTATCGAATTTTGTTGTCTTTCTCTTCTTCTTTATTCATAATGTGTCCCCTAAGGGTTTACATGCCTTCCATTTCTTACAATACTTCCTTCTACATGCTGTATAAAATCTTATCCTTACTATTTACAGTAATTCACACCTATTTACAGAGAATCTTATATCTAAAGCCTTAATTGTATTTTCTACGATAGCGCAATTTGTGACGTGTTAGCGAGCGCGGGAGCGAGCGATCGAAAGCGAGAGGGCAAGCGAGAGAGAGAGAGAGAGCGCGGTAACGCAAACGCATCTTAATTTACTTATGCTATTACGTATCCATTACTTACAAATCCTTACGCTTCTAATTTAAGCGACTTCCGTTTCCTTTTTCTTTCACTTCTCTTGTACCTCCATTTTGCCATTTTTCGGCATCCATTCTTTCATTCTTTTTCATTTACTCCCCTAGCTCCCTCCATCTCCTTCAACCACTCTTCCCCCAAACCATCCTCCCCTAGAATCTTTACCACATTCTCTTGCCAGCTTCCTTTATCTTCCATTCCTCTCCTACATCCTTCCCATACATGTTCCCATGTTCCCTCTTCCCATTCACAGATTCTGCACTTCCTGTTATCTTTCTTTTCCCAATACATACTTGCCCTTACCTCGTTTCCCAATCTAAATCTTGCTATTCTGGCCCATCTTTTATCTCCCCATCCCTTTTCTAAATACTTTGGTACTCCTTCCTTTTTTATCATCTTATACCATATATTATATTTTGATTCCTCGAACATGCCCCAACTTTATATTAATTGCCTTTCTCTCTCCCTTTTTTCCACTTCTTCATAGTTGACTCCAGTCCCGTCTTCTATATCTCTATCCTTAAAGAACTACCTCCTTCCTTCCTCCCATCTCGTTAATTCCATAGCCCTCCCTCTCCTTTCTTCTACCTCCATCAAACACTTTCTCGCTAAGTCTCCTCCCTTTCCCTCCCTCAGCTTCGTCTCAAAATTCCATGCCCTCTTTCCAGCTCTAGTACTCAATTTATCCCTTTGCGCTTTTTCTCTCACCATATATCCCGGCGTCCTCCAGTCTACCCCTAGCATCCACCTTATATACCTTTCTTGTAAACTTTCAATCTCTTTCCTTTCTTTCCATCCCCATATCTCTGCTCCATAACCTAACACGGGCCACACCAGCGTATCAGATAACCATATTCTCCTTCTCCAATTTTTTTAAAAATTCTTTTACCTATTCCCCATATCTGCTTCATTACCCCTGCTTATTTTTTTATCCTTTCTCTTATATGAGCTCTATGGTCTCCATTTGCTTGCAAGGTATATCCCAAATACTTAAACTCTTTTGCTTCTTCTAATTTTTTTCCTTTCCATCTCCCCGTCCATTCTTTCTTTCTTCCGCCTCCTTTTTTAAACCTGATTATCTTTGTCTTCTCTACATTTAAATTAAACTTTTTCCCATCTAAGTATTTCTCTAATCCTATAATTAATCCCGCCATACCTTCTTCATCCTCTGCAATCAACACTATTCCGTCTGCGTATGCCAGTGTATATATCTTTTCGTTCCCTAACCTAACTCCGCCCACCCTTTTCTCTTAATTTGTTCTTCCAAGTCTGATATCAATATATTAAATAAAAGTAGGCTCAGAGGGCACCCTTGCCTTACCCCTCTCACCAACCAGAAACTATCTCCTACTTGCTCTCCTACCTTTACCTTGCTTTTTGTCTCTCTAAAAATTTCCGATACTCTCTTTATCAATCCTTCTCGTATACCCTTTTTAACCATAACTTTCGCTATCTCGCCTCGGTCTAATGAGTCAAACGCCGCCTTCAAGTCCACGAACACTGCTATCATTGCCCCTTTCTCCCTTTTAATCCTCTTATTTACTAAGTAGTTCAGAACATATATATTGCCCATTACCCCCATCCCTTTTCTAAACCCTGTCTGATTCGGTGGCTCTATCTTTTTCTCCACAACTTCTTCTTTTAACCTCTCCGATAAAACAGTCACATATACTTTATACAATGTTGGCATTAGTTTCACTCCTCTATAATCTTCAACCGCCTTTCCTGCGCCTTTCTTCACTATTGGTATCACTACTCCTTCTTTCCATAACTCTGGCCACCCCTCCCCTTTCCATACTCTATCGCACATTATCCATGCCCATGCCTCTAATTCTGTCCCCCCATATTTCCATACTTCATTTGGAATCTCATCTATACCAGGTGCCTTTCCATCTTTCATCATCCCTAATACCTTGACTATTTCGTCTCTTGTAATGTCCTTCTCCTCATCTGTTTCCCAACCATCTTTTCCTCATTTCCTAACTTTCCTCTCTACCCCTCCTAGTAATTCCATAAAATATTTTTTCCATTCTATCATCTCAATATCCCGGTTTACTTTTTTCCTTCTTCTTCTCTCTTCATTTACCACCTTCCAAAGCTCTTCTTCCGTCCTAGCCTTCTCCGCTTCTTCTTCAAACCTTTCATTTCCTTCCTCTTTTTTCTTGCTCACACAACTCAGTATACTCCTCCTTTTTTCTCCTATATTCTTCTCCACTACTTGTCCCTTTTCTCCATTTTCTCAATACCTCTCTCACTTCCTTCTTTTTCGGTCTACAATCCTCATCCCATCCACTTCTATCCCCTCCTTCACTAACTTCTTTTTTGCTCGTGCACTCTAATACTCCTTTTATTTCTCCTACAATTATTTCTATTTCCTTGTTTACATTTCCTTCCCCATTTTGATATTCCTAACCTTTTCTTTAAACTGTTCTTTACCTTCTATTGACCAATCCCTTCTTCCTGCTCTTTTTACTTTTGCTCTTCTTCTTCCTCGCTCTCCATCCCATCCCCTTCCTCCTCTATCTCCTGTTCTCGCATTAAAATCACCTCCTATTATTAGCCTACTCTCTTGCTTACTTTCTTCCATCAGTTCTCTCATCTCCTCTGATTTCTCCTGCATATTACCGTTCACATAAACCCCCACTATCTTCCACCTCTCTCCTTCCATATTTATCTCTTCTACTATTAATTCTTCTTTATGTTCTTTCAACTCTTTTTTATCATTCTCTGTTATACATTCGTTCCTTACTCCCATCACCATTCCTCCCATTGCTCTGCTGTTTCTATTCTTCCTCTTTGCATTTTGAACCAGCCATTTGTAATCTGTTGGTAATCTTCCCCTTACTCTTTCCCATCCCTTTTCATCTAGCCACGTCTCCATCATTACTACTAGATCCCATTGTGTCAAATTTCTCATAAAATCCTTATCTTTTCTTTCTAAGCCTGCTATATTCCAGTAGCATATCCTCCAATCTTCTCTACTTTCGTTTCTCGTCTCTTTTTGTTTCTCACTATTTCTTATTTCTTTACCTCCCGTTCCTTTGTCTCCTACTTTCCCGTAACCTTATTTTTTACTAAGACTTCCCTGTCCTCGTCCCAATTCCACCATACACATTCTATCTGTATTCTCCCATACTTAACCCATGTTCTTTTTCCCTTTTTTCTTTCCTCTTCCTCTATTTTCCTCAACTTATACTGCATGTTCCTCTACCTATGTCAAATCATCCTCTATGCTCCCCGAGCTTCCATATAACACCCCCTTCTTTGTCATCACTTCCCTCTTATGTTCCCATTTCTTTAGTTTTACTAGTACCATTCTCTCACCTCTTCGCTCCTCCCTTCCAACACTTCGCACTTTCTCTATCTCTACCTTAGCATCAATCCTTTTTAGTACTTACTTCACTCCTTTCATCAGCTCCTTCCCCTTTAATCTCAGACCCTTCATCACTATGTTTCTTTTTCTTTCTTCTCTCTCTTTCTTTTCTATTCTTTGTTCTATTTTTCTCAGCCTTTCCTTCTCCTTATTCCCACTCTCCCCGCCTCCAAACTCACGGTTTGAGCTTTCAATTTTGTTGTATTCTACCTTCCAACTCATCTACCTTTTTATCAGGCTCTTCCTTCTTTTCTAGCCTTTGCTCCAACATCTGCATCCTTTTCTCTAGCTTTTCCCTGACTTATTCCCATTTCCTAATTTCTTTCCTAAGTTCGGCTATTTTCTGTCTAATTTCTTTCCTTATTTCCTCCACCCTTTTCTCCTGCCTTTCTTCATACATCCCCATTAATTCTATCATCATTTCGCGCATTTCTTTTAATCTTTCCATTTCCATCGGATCTTTAGCCTCAGCTCTATCTCTTTCTGTCCCCTTAATTTTCTCATCCTTCTCTACAAAACTATGTTTTTCCGGCGGCGTGCTGTACATTTTTGGATTTTTCAAGCTTGACCCTATACCTTCCTTGTCTTCACTGCTTCCCCTCTCCCATCTCTTCCTTTTGATAAATGCCTCAATCGACCCCACGCTCATCGCCCTCAATCTATCCTTTTCTACCGTTTTCCTATACTTTCCCCTTGCCCTCCTTTCTTTGTTCTCCACTTTCGGTGTACTGAAAACTTCCTGGTCTAAATCCCTGCTTTCCTTGCTGATATTCGCTCCGCTAGCCATGAATCCAATTCAAACGATCCCGCCTTCTATCGTTCTCTGTCTCCATCTACCGTCGCGTCTACCTGCCTTGCCTTTCTCCTTCTTTATCCTGTCCTGCTACGACCAACCTGGTCCTCCCACCCTATCACAAACCTCAAACCCACCTAACCTCAACTTCCACACAAATCTGTCCTTATCCCCAAAAATATCCTCAGTCCTCACCCCCTTGCTAATTTTTCAATCTCTCAATCAACCCTTCACAAACGAACCCCTCTCCATACATCCACAATCCACTCACCTCAAATTTCACCACAATTATCAGAAAAACTCAGCACCAAATTTCACCGCTGCCACACACTTACAACTAATTCAATATTTAAGGAACAAAGGAAAATATTTAAATTGGAAAATAATTGAAAAAATCACTGATTGTTGAAATAAAAAAATATTTTCTCAAATTATATACGTTTAATAGCATAATAAATAAAAATGGTGTGATTTATACTAAATTCAAAATTAACATACATTTTTTTTCAAATGGGAGAATTTGGTCTAATTAAGAGAATGAAATGTATTACATTTTTAATAATTTTTTAACTTCTGAGTTACTCCAGTATATTGAAAACAGTCAAATGTATAAAGATGTTATTTTTTCCAGAATACGAATTAATTATAAAAATTAATGTGGGATGATAACATAAGAAAACTTTGAAGCAGGTATAAGTCATATAGACAACAATAATACTCTGTCAAATAAGCACATTCTTCTTTTTTATTTAGGTTTATTTGAGAATATAAAATTAAAAATAAAAGTAGGGATAATACATTCGAACCCTGTACAATGAATAATTTTAAATTATGAACATTCACGAACAGGCAATCTATATATGTATTTTTTCATGTGTTTATTTAGTTTTAAAACCTCATTTGAAAAGTGGCAATGCAATTCAATTGTCATCATTCCGCAATGATGAAATGCCACCAATTGCATCTTTGCGATTGAAATACATTGCGTCAATTAAAATCCATTGATGTACATTAAATGATAGTTCTACCAATTGCATTTAATTGCAAAAGCTCATTTCAACATTTCAAACTTTTTTATTTGCAGGGAACAAATATTCTAACCTATCCTACCTTTTCGCCAACTGTAAAATCCAAAAGAAAAGTCGACGGACGGGGATAATCAGCCTATATGCTTGCCACCGAAAAAATATTCGACAAACACGCTTTTGGGCAACCGTTTCTAAATTTTTGTAGTAAAAGGCCGAATTCACACGTAGCGGACATTTAACTCCGGACAGTTATTTGACCGGACATCTAGTTACTTTTCGTACTTTTGGTAATTAAAAGTTTTCGGCACCAGGTTTCAAATGTTTACAAGTTTGTGACAGATCTTATAGCAAAAGTACGTAACCTGACTGAACCTCGGAATAATTAATTATAATTTATTTAAGCAAATGGCGAATAATGTACGTGTATAAATAAATAAGATAAAATATATTTTAATTTTCAATTTTTCAATTGCAGCTTAGACAATTCTGGAAGAACTAATAAAATATATTTTCATTTTGGATTTTCCAACAGTAGTTTACACAGTTTTGGGAGCACTTATAAAATATATTTTAATAATAACTGATGTATTAGAATAATTTTTTTTCTTAATCTCAGAATTCCGAAATAGAATGTGGAATGTGCTACGAAAAATGTATACGTTCTCAAATCTTTTGAGGCACTCGTGTTTCAAAGGATTCAAAGAATCTTAGATTCAGATAATATAATACTTGTATATCCTGTGGGCGGCAATTAATAATATAATATTATAATTTTGATGGAGAAGCTGATAGATAGAGAAAATGTATCCCATTCTATCCCTTTTTCAATCTAAATTCATGTCTATCTACTTCAATACTTATACATATAATACTTATACATATATAATACTTATACATATAATATCTTATGCAATATAATAATCTATCCACGTCAATCTTTTTCTATCTCACTGTCAATCAAAATTCTGGTCTTTTTTTCTCACTCTCCTTTTCTTTATCTCATCCAATCCTTTATCTATCCACGTCAATATTTTTCTATCTCTTTGTCAATCTAAATTTCCGTCTATCTTTTTGAATCCCCTCTTCTCTATCTCATCCTATCCTTTGTGTATCCACGTCAATACTTTTCTATTTTTCTGTCAAACTAAATTGTCATCTATCTCTTTCAATCTGCTCTTCTTTATCTCATCCTATGCTACGTTTATCAACGTCAATCTAAATTTCCGTCTATCATTAACAATCCCCTCTTTTCTATCTCATCCAATCCTTTATCTATCCACGTCAATATTTTTCAATCCCTTTTTCAGTCTAAGTTTACGTTTATCTCTATATAATTGTATCATACATCTATCAATGTCTATCTTTTTCTATCCATTTTTCAGTTTGAATTCACGTCTATCTTTTAAATGCCCTCCTCTCTTCCAATCATAGCCTTTATATATATATCCACGTTAATATTTTGCTTTCTCTCTGTCAAACTAAATTCCTATATATCTTTCTTAATCTCCTCTTTTATATCTTATCCCATCCTTTATCTATCCTCGTCAAAATTTTCCTATCTCTATGTCAATCTAAATTCTTGTCTATCTTTTTCAATCTCCTCTTGTTTATCTCATCCTATCCTTTATCTATGTACGTCAATACTTTTCTAACTCTCCATTAATCTTAATTTACGTCTATCATTTTCTATCTTCGTTTCAATCTAACTTTACGTCTATCTTTTTCAATACCCTCTTCTCTATCTCATTCTATCCTTTATCTACTCTCGTAAATATTTTTCTATCTCTCTGTCAATCTAAATTCTCGTCTATCTTGTTTAGTCTCCTCTTATTTATCTCATCGTATCCTTTGTCTATAAAAGTCTATCTTTTTCTTTTTATTTTTCAGCCTACATTCACGTATATCTTCTTCCATCCCGCATTCTCTATCTCATCCTATCATGTATCTATTAATGTATCTTTATTTCATCCTATGCTACATCTATCAACGTCTTTGTCTATCTCGTTTTCAATTTCATTTTAACTCACGTTGTATTTCTGGTACGTGGTGAACATCAAATTAATTTTTTAAATAAATTCCATAACTGTTCGATGGAATCCCTAAATGTTGAGGTATAGAAAATCATGAGAGTACTCTATTGCGGAAGATAGCAAAATAGATAGACAAAGATCCAAATTTATATCAAAGATACATTATATTAGAACTGTTAATAACTCAATTATTTAGGAATTTTTCTCAATCTCTTATCAAGTGATGAAAGATCTCACACTATTATTTCATTAGCAACTTATTTCTACTGATTGAGATTGAGAGAGATTGTTCTTTATAATTATGAATTACTTATTCCGAAACAAACATCCCCTGATATATCACTTTTTATTTCTCCGTCCACATTTTCTTCATCAGTACTTTCTCGGTCCATTTCTCCGTTATTGCTTTCCTATTTTTGACAATTTTTGAATAATGTCTATCTAAAATTTCCCGAGGTTAAGTCAGGTTACGTACTCTTTCTATAAGATCTGTCAGGAACTTATCAACATTTGAAATCTGGCGTAAAAAACTTTTAGTTACCAGAAGTAGGAAAAGTAACTAGATGTCCGGCCAAATAACTGTCCGGAGTTAAATGTCCGATACGTGTGAATTCAGCCTTTAGAACACACGACACACAAAAAAATATCTTTCAGAGTCAATTTATCCACGAAGTCACGTTTTTAAATATAAAATATGTCCGATTCCTGCACCGCGACACGAAGCAAACAAACCATTGCCAACGCTGCCGGCCGGGCCATTGGAACAAGGTTATGTTGATATAAGCAGGAAACGAGTCGCAAATTCCCGCACTAATATGCACTTCACTTTTTGGAAATTATCAGAAAATCAGGTACTGCTTTCGATTTCAATACGCAATTCCGGTCTACTTGCGCGAATAGAATTGCATGGAGAATCTCTTACCAAAAATGAGGTTATAGGTTACAGATGCTTAGATGTATATACTTACAGCAGACGCAACTTCAGCGCATTCGTCTTTCTGATTGACACACTTGTATCCTTTTTAAAAGTTTGAAATTTTTACATTAAAACCACAATCGATATCACAAATATAGTTTATACACTTCAAAAAGTTGCATCAACACACGCGATACCGGCGTTACTGACGCCGCGGAAACACATTACGTACTCGGGAAGCGGGTCAACTCGAAGTGCACAGAGCAAGGGAACTGCGCGCCCCATATAGCAAAATGCCAGCCGACTGCAAGCGATCTGCCTGCCCGCGGTCCGTTCGATCGGACCGACGTGCCGGCAGATATGCCCCTTAATGTGCACACCATTGATGTCTACATGCCCGCCCGACAGGCGGGAGCGACGCGGTCCGGCGAACTGCATGACCGACGGTCCGGTAAAATGCAGGCTGATTGTGCGAGTAGATTAGAATTTAAAAAATCTTCTTTTATGTAAGTAAAATAAAAATTTCCAAATAGCACGAAAGGTGATGACGAGATTCTGCGTACAATAAGTCCAAGTTGAAAGAAAAATGTCAATATTATAAAAAGATATATCTTTTTATAATATTGACATTTTTCTTTCAACTTGGGCTTTATATTATTATACGCATAATTTGATTACCTTCCGTGTTATTTGCTAATTTTGTTGATTTGAAGGACATCGACAGCAAAAAATTACTAACAAATTAATTCAAGAATATAGAAATAGGCGGTTTTACATGTTAGGAAACTGCATGCATACTTAAAAAAATTCTTATAATTTTTTTCAATTTGTTTTTTAAACTATGATCTTCTTATAGCTGACATGAACAATTGTTTGCAAATCGCACACTTTCACTCACATCTGAGCGAAAATTCACGAGTGCGAACGCCACACGAGATGAAACACGACAAGAACAGCGGATCCAGAACGCGCATGCGCGTTTTCGGTCTCAAACTACTCGCACTATCAGCCTGCAGCGGTCGTGCAAGTCGCAGGCTCGTCCTTCCTCGCCGTTTGCAAGCCCGACAGGCATCTAATGTGGCGGACCGTTGTGGGCCGTTGTCCACCCTTCGGTCGAATTCCGACTCTGCCGGCCTGTCGCGTGCATTCAGCAGGCACGCTGGTCTCCAGCCCGTCGAGCCGATTACGTTTCGGTACGTATCTGGGGCTCTTTTCAAATCATAATTCTGATCTCAATTCAGAATATTTTACCTTTTTATAAATAAACATCTACTTTTGATAATATATTATTTTCAAGATTACTTTTTAAATGTTTTTATAGTATTTCCTAAAAAAAATTAATAATTATTTGTTATAGAATGTGTTACTTACTTTACAAAATTATTCTTTTTATTCATTAGGACGTGCTATAAATAATTTCTTAAGGGCAATAATGAAAAAAATGAATCATCAAAAGTAGATATGTTTATTTATAAAAAAGGTAAAATATTCCATGTTTCAGTTTCCCGGACACTGATTCCGACTAGCCGATACTTTCCCTTCCACAAAAAAATGATTATATCCGATTGCGAACGATTAAAACAAAATTTCAGTCGTTCCCAATTGTGTTTCTTAATCGGGTCGCACCGATTCGGAACGATTGAGGCCGGCTATCGTTGTCTATCGTTTTCAATCGGGACACGAGATGAAATAAATCTGCCATTATGTTGGTGGCAGCACATTGATCTCGCGGGAATTATTTGAAAAAGTTTATTCACTTTTTTTGCATCTCTGTAAAAGATAACTTTTAAAAAGATATAAAATTGTTGAATAATTCCCTCGCGATCAACGAGCAGTTATCAACATATTTTCAAATAACTTATTTTGTAGTAATTTCCATTAGATTATCATATTATTTGTCATTACATGTTAATTTGTTTAATCTGGTTGCGGCTTATTATTTTTAAAATGTTGATACCTAAGTATAATATTTAAACAGGTTATTAGAAGTCATTTTTCAAATAAATTAACTATATTATTTTATTTTGATTTTGAAATTTAGGTTGCCAATTATATTAAAAACCCCTTCCTCGGTGTTACGGAGTACCCGGGAATCCACCTTCCTTTTTTCAATTTTTTAAATTCTTAAGAAGAGAACTAGCATGCGGCGCATTAAGGATTCATTGTAGCTGCTTGCCAAATAGTTCTGTAGCACAGAACATCCCACGTCATATCCCCCCCCCCCCCCGTAATAATAATTTTAAAAAAACCCTAAGACCAAGGTATGTTAAGCTGGCACAACACTATTGAGGTATAGAGATGTAACATACTTCACAATTTAGGGCTGACTTGAGCCCCTATTCCAAAATTTAGGGCTCTTTTATTTAAAAAAAAAATTGTCTTTGCGCTAGCTTAACGTTAAGCTAGCCGAACATTGCTGTAAAATAGGGGTGGCCGAAAAAAAAATTTTCTTGAAATCCATAGCGGCCCACGCGGTTTTGGGTGCCCCTTGCCATAAGAATATGCCACAAAAAAAGAAATCTGAAAAATTTTGATTTTTAGGGATACCCCTAACCTCTTTCTTTTCTCAAATTTCAAAGTAAATTGGATTGTGCACTCTGACTCAGCTTGCCCGCGTTAGCAGCGACCTCTAGGGGTGGTGTGTTTTGAATGTAGTTTGTACAGTGGCCGATTGAGGGCGCTTTAGGGACGGCCAGAGCACACAGACTGCCAGACTCATGACCTGGTGTGAATTGGATCATGGCCAAACCGCTAGCCGAGCGTCAGTACGCTCCACTTCGTCACTGCGCTGCCGATTTTTGCGTGCAAGCATCTACGTTGTGCAATAGTAGTGAGTGCGTGTGTTGTGTGCGATGGCGCGTTCAAAGGTACGTAATAAACCGGCAAGAGAGGTATACAAGTGTAAAGTGTTTCGGACTCCATGTCCGCTGAAAGACAACCAGCTGCCGAGTGTAAGTGATGTGATTCGTCACTACCAACATGCCCAACATCAGCTTAATCCGGAGATGAGAGGGGCTGATTCTTCATTCACCAAAGTGGCTGCCCTGGCGGACCGGCCGAACGCAAACATTACGCTACAGCGTAACGGTAAAATAATGGTAAAGTAATGGTAAAGTAATATGGCATTATAATTAATAAAGGAAACAAAATTAATATGTAAACTGTTGCAATTATAATAAAACGTTGAAATTTACGTTCAACGGTCATGCCGCAATTGCAACAAGTTGCTTTTGCAGCATTAAAAAATAAAAAAACAAAGTGGCTGTCATGCAAGTCGGGCCCCTGCATTAGGCAACCCGCTAACGTGGCTTTCAGTGGGTTGCCAGTCTGCAGGGACCCGACTTGCATGACAGCCACTTTGTTTTTTTATTTTTTAACGCTGAGAAAGCAACTTGTTGCAATTACGGCATGACCATTTAATGTAAATTTTAACGTTTTATTATAATTGCAACAATTTACATATTAATTTTGTTTCCTTTATTAATTATAATGCCATATTACTTTAGCATTACTTTACCATTACTTTACCGTTACGCTGTAGCGTAATGTTTGCGTTAGGCCGGTCCGCCAGGGTGATATCGTGTGTAGGCATGTTCAAGACATATGGCATAAGGCATCGATACCCGTTGAAGCAATGAAGCATTCTAATCGGCGCTTGAAGAAAGTTTTAATGGAATACGACAGTGTGAACAAAGCTTTGACCAAAAAGGGCACGGCGAAACACTCTGCTCTCGCGCGCAGAGATATTTTTCACATGAAGAGTGATGCCACACTTTTTGATGTGTGTCTTTGTAAGTGTAAAGACAGTGACAAATGCACGTGTAATGCTGCGATCAAAGTGCCAGAAATTGAGACAGAATTTCTGCGAGACCGAAGAAATGAGAGAATAATGTACATTGGAGATGTAGACAAAGAAATAACTGAGACGTTAGTGAAGAGGTAATATAGACAGGAGAAGAAAATGAAGGGGTTGCTTAAAGCTCGAAAAGCCGCGGCAGGTAGCTCCGCTACTGTTTCTACACTGGTAGCACTCAGTAGCAGTGAGAGTAAAGGTAGGGCTGGTACAGGTGACAGCGGCACTGGCACGGACTCGGACTTCAGCGTGCCTGCAACAAAGGTTAAAGTAAAGCATGATAATGCCCAGATGAGACTGTCGTTACCTGCCGTTACTCTGATCTGCGCCAGTACAGGAATTTCCGCCAAGACTGCTGCGATGATAGTGAGTGCAGGGTTTAAGGATGCTAAAATTCTGACTGCAGAAAATATTGACAAGTGAAGGCTCTGTTCTTCGATGGACGGAAGGCCAAGACGCTTAAGGTCGAGGAAATAAGCAGAAAAAGACATTTGCGGACTGTCGTCGATGAGCACATCGTCTTAGTTGAGGAGCCTGGGAATAAGAATTTAGGTCATACGACTCAATCGGGGGGTTCTGCCGCAGCCGTCCACGATGCCATCATAAACCACTGCAAGGAGAAAGAGATCAGCCTCAACGAGCTCGCGGCAGTAGGAGCGGATGGCACTGCTGTCAACACACGGCACATGGGCGGCGTCATCTGGAAGATGGAGGAAACACTTTACCGCAACCTGCAGTGGCTAATTTGCATGCTGCACCTGAATGAGCTGCTCTTCCGACATCTTTTCCTCACTCCGGATGGGACTACCAGCGGCCCTAACGCATTTTCTGGCCCTATAGGACAGCAGCTAAACGTCTGCGAGACCTTGCCTATTGTCAAGTTCCTAAGCATAGCTATCGCTGCTGGTGAGTGTCCAGACGAACTTGCTCAGACGAAGCTTGATGAAGTTACATGGAGGAGCAAAAAGGCGGTCCTGGTAACTGAACCGCCCTTGACCCGCCACCTGACTAATGATCAACTGAACGACGTCGCGTCCGGCTCGCTCTCCCTGGCTATGAAGGACATCCCCTGCCACTCCCAAGCGGTTGAGCGCTACCTGAATACGACCACAGAAGCAGCCGAGACAGTGTGTGGGGAGCAAGCCCGGCATGAATCCATCCCGGCCAAGATTAAGTCGAGAAAACAGATGCCCAAATTTGATACCAAGAAAGATTTTGCAAAGGCCTGAAGGTGATATATTTACATTTTTATGAATAATTAATAAATTTGTGATTTATGACACTGACTTTCTTTATTTCATTACAGAATGCCACTTTGGACCTGCCTATAGTGCCTTCGAAGTTCGGTGTGGGAAGAGTGCGCAATGCCCGTGCCTATCAGCACCGGTTTTAACGGGTGATTTTTAAATGTTCCATTTTTTTTGTTAAACATGAGTTCAAATATGAACGATGCTAATGTTTTAGTTCCAAACATGTGTATATATTTATAACACATTAAAATTTTACCAGTGTCAGGAGATAAAGTTGCTATTTTATTTTAATTCTTCCAAAAATACAAAATTCTAAGTGTATCATAGCTCAGGGGTACTCCTAAAAATCAAAATTTTCAGATTTCTTTTTTCGTGGTGAATTCTTGTGGCAAGGGGCACCCAAAACCGTGTGGGCCAGTATGAATTTCGAAAAAAAGGTTTTTTCGGCCACCCCTACTGTAAAACGTACTAAAAATGATTTGACAGAAAATTTACCTTATACAATAATTTAGGGCTCATTTAGAACTCTGGGAATATAATAATCAAAATTGAAAAAAATGTTTAAACAATCCTACTGAAAATTAATTGAACATATTTATTTCCTCATCCAACGTTGAGGCTCATTTAGGGCTCCCCGAATATGATATTTGAACATAAAAAAAATTGTTTAAACAAATTTACCAAAAAATTTTAGGTTTTTTTTATTTCCCTTGCATAATTTCAGGCTCATTTAGGGCTCCTGAAATATCGTCGACCGGAAGTCGTCTGCTCTTTCCTTTTTTTTTTTGTTATAGATGGTATTGTGCCACCTTAACGTTTTAAAAAATACGTGAAGAAAATTATAAAAGCGATTTTTTTCCAGTGGCATATTTTAGGGCTCATAGAGGACTAATTTGAGCCCGTAGTCCCAAATTTAGGGCTCCAATAAAAAAAAAAAATTAGTGTTTGCACTAGCCTAACGTTAAGCTAGCCGAACATTGCTGTAAAACGTACTAAAAATGATTTTACAGAAAATTCAATTCATACAACAATTGTTTAAACAAATTTTTTTATTGTCCAAATATCATATTTGGGGAGCCCTAAATGAGCCTCAACGTGGGATAAGGAAATAAATATGTTTAACTCATTTTTAGTAGGATTGTTTAAACAAAAATTGTTTAAACATTTCTCTTTAATTTTGATTATTATATTCCCAGAACCCTAAATGAACCCTAAATTATTGTATAAGGTGAATTTTCTGTAAAATCATTTTTAGTACATTTTACAGCAATGTTCGGCTAGCTTAACGTTAAGCTAGCGCAAACACTAATTTTTTGTTTAAATGTTGGAGCCCTAAATTTGGGACTACGGGCCCAAATTAGTCCTCAATGAGCCCTAAATTATGAAATAGGTTACATCTCTATACTTCAATCGTGTTGTGCCAGCTTAACATACCTCTAAGAGCACCCCTACTACCTTTACCTGAACAAATCCGTAGACCTTCTACATAAAACACTTAAAAAATTAAAAAATTTGAAATAATCACCCGAATAATCTTCAGAAAACCACAACTTATATTTCCGACCCCATGATAATATTCAACAACCCCCTAAGACCACCAATACTACTTTTACCTTAGCATATCCCAAAAGCCTCTACGTAAAACACTCAAATAATTAAAACAATTTTAATAATTAACCCCGTCAACTTCAGAAAACCACAAGTTATATTCTCAACCCTATGATAATATTCAACAACCCCCTAAGACCACCCATTCCACGTATGCCTTAATAAATCCGAAGAGCATCCACGTAAAACACTCAACTAATTTCAAAATTTCAAATAATCACACAAGTTACCTTCAGAAAACTTCGAACTATATTTCCAACCCCATTATAATATTAAATAACCCATAATAATATTTTACAGCCCCCTAAGACCACCACCACCTCTTTTACCTGAACAAACCCTGGCGGACCGAA
>CAKNXH010056734.1:50603-79945 GCA_932178445.1 Andricus quercusramuli
ACATAATAGGGTACAATTTTGAAAATAAATACCATTAAAGAAAATTTAAATGGTGGGATATTTGAAAAAAAAATTATTAAAATAAGTTGTAAAAATTTAAATATTGTCAATATTATTTATTGTGGTATTGGAATGAAAACATTATGAATTATTTTTAACAAATTCTGTAAATAAGTAATGGAAGTTAATAGAAATAAAATTATCTTCTGAGGGTTTTGCAAAAAAAATAAGTAACTAATTATGAAATAATATGTATCAAAGTATTTTTTGGTTGAATTGAATGCACGTAAGTTAGATTTCGAGTCATTATTATGAAAAAATGTAATTATATAGTACAATGTAAAGTAAAGTGATCTATTTACCGCTAATAGCTAGCACTTTTGCTTCCAACTGAATTGTTTTTTTTTCTTCCATATCATTTGACTTTAAAAGAGCTACTCAGCCTACTTCTCTACTTTCCTTCGGAATCAATGATAAGTGAATGACATCTTGTTTTTTATCATCTATCCACCAGACCAGCACAAACTTCTTTTCTCTTGAAGCCATTTCAGATATTATTATTTTAATATTAATCACGAAAACAAAGATATTTTCTTTGACTATAACCAATAAAATTGACATTTCCACAAACTGCGGTGTTCGAGCTGGGAGGAAACAACAAAGTATTTGTTACGCGAGCGCAAGCGTCAAGGCAGCGACGCCATATTTGAGAGTGAAAATTAAAAATTTCAGTTACTGTATGCGAACTGCAAAGAGAGCGAAGTCAATAAATCAAAGTTAATAATAACCCTGGCGGACCCGCCGAACGCAAACATTACGCTACAGCGTAACGGTAAAGTAATGCTAAAGTAATGGTAAGGTAATATGGCATTATAATTAATAAAGGAAACAAAATTAATATGTAAACTGTTGCAATTATAATAAAACGTTGAAATTTACGTTCAACGGTCATGCAGCAATTGCAACAAGTTGCTTTTGCAGCATTAAAAAATAAAAAAACATAGTGACCGTCATGCAGTCGGGCCCCTGCATATTGGCAACCCGCTAACGTGGCTTTAAGTGGGTTACCAGTCTGCAGGGACCCGACTTAAATGACAGCCACTTTGTTTTTTTATTTTTTAACGCTGAGAAAGCAACTTGTTGCAATTACGGCATGACCATTTAATGTAAATTTTAACGTTTTATTATAATTGCAACAATTTACATATTAATTTTGTTTCCTTTATTAATTATAATGCCATATTACTTTACCATTACTTTAGCATTACTTTACCGTTACGCTGTAGCGTAATGTTTGCGTTCGGCCGGTCCGCCAGGGAAGTCAAAGATGTTAGATTCCAGGTATAATTATATCGGAGAAATGTTCATTTCCTTATTTCTAACCGTGTGTGTACTTGGTTAGTACTTGGATGGGTGACCGTTCGGGGAATACTGCGTGTTGTTGACCCGTCGTGGGTGTGGTGGACCCACACGGTAGTATTTATCCACCTAGAAACACTACCCGAATCGGGTAGTGAGGCAATGAACTTTCGAGTTCGAAATGCTAATAAATTTTTTATTTTTTATCATATAAACCTAATTTAGACTAATTTTCATTCAAGAATACACATTATTTCATAAGTTACTACTGATACACCGCAGTATGATTTTTTGAATGTGTATTGCGGTGAGCAACACTGCTCAGGACTTTTTGACAAAATGGCGGCCAGTCAAAGTTGAGAAATCGATTTTTGTCGAAAAAAAAACACATTCGTTTTTAAAATAAAAAAAAAAGTTTTCAATGAAAAAAAATTCCTTCGATTAAGGACTGCTTTTTGATATCACAAAAAAGGTTGCCAAGTTTGGAAATGATCGCTTAAGCGGTTTCATAGAAATCTTGCTCACCGACATTGAAAACGTCGTTTCGAGAAAAACGCATTTAAAGTTCTGAAACTGCCTAGACCTAGACGGACCCGCCTACGCTTCCGACTGAATAACTTCTACAATTTCATTCAGATTTCATTAAGACTTTCAGAAAATATTTTTCAAATGATTTACTTTCAGAAAATGTCAAAACCCAAAAATCGAATTTTTCAAAATTTGCAAGTAGGGTTAACTCCTTAAAAACCGCCCAATCAGACAAACGGAACCTGGTGCCGACTATAGCAAAAGAAAATATATATGAAGATAATATCAAAGATAACACTATACAGTTATAGGTACGTGGTAGTCGCCAGCCTATCTATTTCATAAAATAAGTTACTCTACAGAGTAAAAAATATATAAGAGCAATTCCATGTCAAATCATCTGAAGAATTTTAGCCATTGTTAATAGTTTTGATGAAAATTCTAATATCCTTCCTCTTAGATGTTGCAAGGAAAAAACCCAAAATAATTGTTGAAAAAATCCAAAAACTTAGGAAATATTCAAAATTAAAATGGTTGGTCTTTTCTTCTTTAACTTTCATAACTTTGGTGATTTTAATTATATTAATGTATATTTTTTCAATTATTCGTAATAGGACGCAGTTTTAGAAATATATTTTTTTTTAACTGCGTCCTATTACGAATAATTAAAAAAAATGACCTTAATATCACTAAAATCACGAAAGTTTTGAAAATTTTAGAAAAGAGGACCAAAATTTTCAATTTTGAATATCCCTCAAGTTTTTGGATTGAGAAAAAAATTATTCTAGCGTTTTTCTATCAACACCTTGAAGAACGTATACAAGAATTTTCATCTGAATTACTAACAATAGCTGAAATCCTTGAGATGATTTGACATGGAATTGCTTATGATTACGATATTTTTTAAGAAATGTGAAGAGATCGACTTTTGAGGTTAGAACTTTCATTCAAGACCCTCCATTCAACTTAACAAATTTTAAAATTACAATTCACAACAAAGATAAATATTATGAAAAAGAAAAGATAAAACATTATTGTTGAGCCAATTTTCCTCTGGAATAGATGTCTTGATATCATATCAAACTTTGTGTTTGATTTTTGTTAACAAAAATTATTATAAAATGTTATACAGAGATTCAGAAGTGTTTATCGAGAAGTTAAAAAAATATTTTTGAAATTTAGAGATTGAGAAGTGTCTAAGGAGGAGTAAAAATATACAAAAAGTTACAGAGCGTTGAAAAAGAGAACTTAAAAATTCTGTGAAGATTATAGAGCTTCAAAGGAGACGTTAATAAAACTCAAGAACGTAGAGACAAGCGCTGCAATGTAGGGGCTAAGATTTATGTAGAAGCAAAATAGAATGAAAATATCTTCAAGAGCGGCTAAGTAGGAGCTAGTAGAATAAGCAGCTTCAAAGTAGAAGCAATACTTCCACTTAGAGCATCAAAGTAGGGCCTATATTTCGACTCGGGATGTTTACACATTTTGAAACAAATAACGTACTTCGCAGTTGCAAAATTTAAACGATTATAACAAAACTTAAATTATTCTGTTTAACTCTTCACACAATTTTCCATTATTTGGCAAATCTAGCAATTTCTTTTGATATTTGAATGACTAGATGCCACAAGAAAGTAGTACATGAATCCAAATATAACTAATCCTAAACTTGTAATAGAAACTGAACACATAATAAACCATAGAACGTTGTAACAATCTATTAACTATGAAATATAGCATATATTAATATGAAAATGGAAATTAAATCATTTTTAATATGAAATGAAGTAATTGCTAACAGCATTTTGAATACAAAGTAAAACTTTTAAAACCCCCATCTTTTTATCACAAAACTTAATGTCTAATGTTCTCGGCGATCAACGACGTTATCTGTGCTTGGAGATTCAACCTTTCATTCAGATCAGGAATCTCTTCTAATGTTTTTCCCAGCCATAGTCCCCATTGCTGCATTGCACTTAATGTTGGTACGGGAGCAGATTGTCGATTTTCAATGCTTTTCAATACCGCCTTTTCAAGTGGGTCAAGCGACTTTCTTTTTTCTGAAAAAAATAATGATCAGAGAATCTTATGAGGAAAAATTCGTGAATCTTCATCGTTAAATACAATATTTTACTGGTCTGTCTAAAGACATTGAAGCTCCTGCATTTCCGGTCGCTTTTCACGTGTATTTATCATTAATTTTTGCTGCCACGCAATTCTTAATTTATTATAGTTAGGCAGTGTTGGGCGCGCTTAATGCTTGGATGGATGACCGTTCGGGAATACTACTGCGTGCTGTTAGCCCGTCGTGGGTGTGGTGAGCCCACACTTGTAGTTATTAACTACAAGAAACTATCCACGTAGAAACACTACCCGAATCGGGTAGTGTCACGCCTACCCCGAAAGGGAAATGGCTTAATGGTATACATACATACGTTCTTCAATTTACATGAAAACTTTTTAGTCACAAAATTGCATTAGAAAAAAATCCCAAGACCCACGAACCGAAATTGGCAATACAGCGAATTTTTAAAATTTTGATTTTAGTATTTTGTGAACTTATATTCATAAATTTCAGTTAAACATTTTTGTGAGCATGCATGGGTTTTTTAAACAGAAAAATACACTAGGAAAAAATCCACAAGACCCAGGAATCGTTATTGGCACTACAGCGGATTTAAAAATTTCTGATTTTGGTATTTTATGAACTTATCTTTATAGCTTGTAGCTGAAATATTTTTGTGAGCATGTGTTGGTTTTTTAAACATAGAAATACATTAGACAAAAAGTCGACAAGACCTAGGAATCGAAATTGGAATTACAGAAAATTTCAATTAAGATTTGTGGATCTTGCCGAATTTTTTTGTGGTATATTTCTAGGCTTAAAAATTTCACACAAGCTAGAAAAATATTATACTTATAAATAAATAAAATAATTCTGTTAACTTGAAAATTCCGAAATAAGAAAATTTGCGGTCATTGAACTTCGATTCCTGGGTCTTCTAGATTTTTTTAGTGTATTTCTATGTTTAAAAAACCTATATATGCTCAGAAAAATGTTTACACAAGTTATAAAGATAAGTTCATAAAATACAAAAATGTAAATTTTTAAAATTCGCCCTATTGTCAGTTTCGATTCCTGGGTCTTGTGGATTCTTTTTCCATTGTGTTTCTTTGTTTAAAAAAACCACATATGCTCAAAAAAATGTTTAACTACAAGTTATGAAGATGAGTACATCAAATACCAAAATCAAAATTTTTTAAATTCCCTCCAATAATTTTTATTCCTGGGTATTGGAAATTTTTTTTCTATTGTATTTCTATGTATAAAAACCCCACATATGCTCACCAAAATGTTTAAACTGCAAGTTATAAAGATAAGTTCATCAAATACCAAAATCAAAATTTTTTTAATTCACTCTATTGCTAATTTCGATTCCTGGGTCTTGGGGATTTTTTTTCTAGTGTATTTCTATGTTTAAAAAAACCCACACATGCTCACAAAAATATTTAAACATGTTATGAAGATAAGTTCATAAAATACCAAAATAAACATTTTTCAATTCGCTGTATTGCCAATTTCGATTCCTGGGTCTTGGGTTTCTTTTTCTAATGCATTTTTGTCACTAAAAAGTTTTCATATGCCTCAAATAATTCTCCTCCTATTTGCATACGTGTTAAACAAATTTCCGAAAACAATGGTAAATTAAATAGGAATTAACTCTTAGAAAATGATAGATTAAAATCCGAAAAAAATTGAGAAGACTTTTTTCACCTCCAGGTATGTAGAAAAAAATTGAAACTCAATAAAATTTAAAAACTCTACAAGCAAGAAATTTTTGAAACCTTTTTTTCGAGCGCGGGTAACCAAGCTGCATGTCGATCGATTCCAAATTCATTATACTTTTTTAGTACCCCAATACGCTACTTTTCCGCGCTGTAGCGATTTCAAATTTTAAAAGTATTTATTTTCGACCCACCCTAGTGTACATGGATCTTCATCTCAGTACTGATAACATTTTTTATGGGCCTCTATAATTAGATTAAGGAAAAAATAAAATAAAAAATGTTAAATCAATACTCATTGTATATAAATTGTGAACAATTATTCACATGTGTTATTTTCAGATCGGTAGCTTGAATATATACTCACGATTAATGAAAGTAATTATTTTTAGGAAATTTATTTGAGATGAGCATTGCATTTTTTTAATCACAGTTTAATTACGTATAAATACAGAATTGAAACTATTATATAGCTCATAGTTATTTTAATATTTCTTAAGAAACATGAGAATTAATTTTATACTGTATAAATTTTAATAGGAAATTACAATTATGTATGTAAAACATTAGATTGCTGAAATAATGACGATTGCAAGCGCGCAAAGAGACCTAATTTTTGATAAATCAAGTAATAAATACAATAAGATCAACAAGAATTTTAAACTATTCATAAATTTTATTACATACTTGCCCCGACTGATACTGGAGGCATTGTATCGACATCAAAGCCCATTTCCTTTATTTCATTACTATGTGTACTGTCTTCCTTTTGAACACGGTTTGTGATATTGGACAATGAAGGCACATTTGAAATTGTCCTGAAATTATAAAGAATACGTATGAAATTTTAATTATACAACAAAACTTTCTCAGTTTTTCCATGAACCTTGTAGCAAAAAATAAATAAATCCATATGTAGTTAAACTCTATATATTTTATAACCCCTTCAAGATTAATTATGTGCATCTGTTGACACTTACGATCCTGCCCTGGCGGACCGAACGAACGGAGCGGATACGCTACAGCGTATCCTTATAGTATCCACATCGTATCCTCTCCGTATCATGCAAGAAAAACTCATTAAAAAAGGAAGATGAACATTTCACTTGTTAAAATTCGGATTCTACGTGAAATTTCGCGTTAAAAGGTCACGGAGTAATCGCAATAGTTTTTCTTGCAACATTAAAAACTTTAGAAAAATATAATACTTCTCGATAACGTGGGCTGAAGGCGACTTCAAACGCATCGTCGACGGATAAAGCCTATGAACTGCTACTGAATGACGATGCGTTCGAAGTCGCCTTCAGCGCACGTCATCGATGAGTATTATATTTATTAAAAGTTTTTAATGTTGCAAGAAAAACGATTGCGATTACTCCGTGACCTCTTAACGCAAAATTTCACGTAGAATCCGAATTTCAACAAGTGAAATGTTAATCTTTCTTTTTTAATGAGTTTTTCTTGCATGATACGGAGAGGATACGATGTGGATACTATAAGGATACGCTGTAGCGTATCCATTCCGTTCGTTCGGTCCGCCAGGGTGGCTTCAATGTATCATTCAAGAAAGCAAAATAGGGCTCCAAAATCCACGACTTTTTTCCAAAAGCAGCTGAACCACTCGGTGGGATTTGTCTCTTTCTGTTATAAGACTTCTTCAATGACGAAAATTTGCTTCGAACCATTGCCTCATTCCAACCTGTTAAACACCATTATATATGTATGTACATTAAACATTATTTACAAATAAACTACATGTCACTGATAAGTAAAGTATATAAAACAGCTAAACATATTTCTTTAAATATTAACACTGAACCTGGAAAATGTGAAGCCACTTTATTCCATGCTGCAGCTACTAAATAGGCACTTCTTTCTGCCACAGGAAGTTTGAAATTCCACAAGCAAGGTTGATCTTTAATCACTTCTAATAGCCTTATAGAATTTTTTTCTGAGTTATACGCTACTCCATTTTCATCAACATCAACATCATGGTCCTTCGAACCCCCATCAAACATAAGCATTTCAGATGCTTCCCTTCCTTCGTTCATTGCTTTACTCACACAACTTGACTTCTTGGATGCAATCTGCTGCTTTTCTTTGCTAGTCACGGTGCGCGGGTGCTTTTGCACACTTCTTAAAATTTCCTGAAGAAAAAAATGAAACCAATATTACAAGAAAATATCGGGGAATATGATAGTATAACAAGCAACAGATTTTTAATGAACTTACGTCATGGAATTCATCCAAGTATTCCACGCCATCTATCTCTCCATCTTCAAACTCATGAAAATTAGAATTCTTTGGCAAAACAACGTTACCCACTATTTGCAGTTGGTCCACTGGCACTAAATTAAAGCACTCGTGTTTGTACCCATCTCTGTAGTCAAACTCTACCTTGCACAATTTGCAGAAAAGCGTTTTTAAAATCTGAAATTAAAAAAAATAAATAAATCAAAAATTGTTTCATATTGTATATAACATTAATAAAAAAGAGAATTATGTAAAATCTTACGCCATCATATGAATAATCCATCTTGACCTACAAAATAAAAAAGATGTATTGTCATGAAACATTTTAGAGGTTATGTTGCGCTTCGACTTGTACAACATTTTTAATACTGCTGACAAAACTATAAATTTATCAAAAATACTGAATTTCAGAATAATAATAAAGTACTTAAGGGGAGACAATATCTACTTACAAACTTTCCTTCCCTTGCGAATTAAATAAAAGTCTCCGCAACATGTAAAGCCTGACAACAACTCATCTGCAAACACTTGATAGTGTTTGAAATATGAGATACTCGTTTCAGGGTTGGGCAATTTATCTATTTTTACATTATATTATAAAAATTAAAGTCATTATCCTAATTTTCAATTTAAGCTATAAAAAACTTGGTTATTTTACTTTACAATTTAACTATATTTAAAATTCCGGCGCCATTTTCACATTTACCGCGGTCAAAATTCCTCGGAAAATTGGTCGTGTGAATAGCCTGGGACAATTGCCTGCCTGCACCGGGCAGGCAGACAGAGGTATAAATGCACCTTAATAGCCAGCAATAGCGGACACATTCAGCTACTCAGGTGCCGCACAGCGGTCCTGTCAATCGGACCACGTACCGGCACATACACCAGCCACAGGCGGACATTTTGTTATCTGGGTATATATAACATATATAGGGTGGTTTTTTACTTGAGACATCCAAAAATCTCAAACTCGAGCTGAAAGAACAGAGTCGAGACCCTGACGAAAGTTTCGGATTAAAATGCATTCCCAATGAATGTGAGCTATTTCGAAATCTGTATTGGGGCTAATCCGAACCAAATTTGTAATCCGAAATAATCCGAACGAAGCTGAACTCGAATTGATCTAAACCGAATTTTTAATCCGAAAAAATCCGAACCATTCACACAAATTAAGAAATTAAGAAAAAAGGAAAATGTCGAAAATAAGAATTAGAAAATTATAAACTATCCGAAATTGAAAACAACAAGATTTTTAATTATCAAAAAATATAAATTTTGAAATATACAAATCACAAATTTAATAATACCCGAAATTACAATTATTAACTCATTCAATCAATTGATTATTTAAAAGAATTAAAACTATCATAATTAAAATTAATTTAAAATAACCAAAAATAAATATTTAGTTATAGACTAAATAATGCTAATAATTGATAGCTATAATAAAAATGACAAAAAATACAAATTAACAAAAAAGAAAACTGTCGAAAATACAAATTAACAAATTATCGAAAAATTCTGAATTACAAAAATAACAAATTTGAAAATATCCGCAATTAAAATTATTAACCTATTAATTTATTAACAATACAATTGAAAAACTTAAAATTACTTTTAAAATTAAAAACAAAATAATTAAAACTATTACTATTAAAATTATCATAAAAATTACAATTATTTTGATGAAAATTAATTTATAATTACCGACAATAAATTTAATTCTAAAATAAATAATATTAATAACACAGGCCGACAAAATTTAAACCCAAAACCGGACTATTTGACCCTGGAGGATTTTGGTATCCTAAAACCGAATCCGTTATCCAAATTTTTCCTTTACGTCAGGTTTTTGAGATATCCTAACCTGAAAGTGCAAAAATGTATATTTTTATCCGTATTTGAGGCAATATAACACGGTCAGCAATTTTTCTCTTCAAAAACTGCTAACGCCATTGTTTATTACTCCTTTTTATCTTCTATTTCCATTTTTGATCATGTCGAACCAATTCTTTTTCTTCTAGATATCACACATTAACCATTTCAGTTCCACAATGTTTTATGGAAACGGAAGATAACAAGGAGTACTAAATGATGGCTTTGGCAGTTTTTAGAGAAAAAAAATTGCTGATCGTATTATATTGCCTCAAATATGGCTCAAATAGCCATTTTTGTACCTTCAGGTTAGGATATCTCAAAAACCTGACGTATATGACAAATTTGGATAACGGATTCGCTTTTAGAATACTAAAATCCTTCAGGGTCACATAGTCTGGTCTTTGCCCTGGCGGACCGAACGAACGGAGCGGATACACTACGGCGTATCCTTATAGTATCCACATCGTATCCTCTCCGTATCATGCAAGAAAAACTCATTAAAAAAGGAAGATGAACATTTCACTTGTTAAAATTCGGATTCTACGTGAAATTTTGCGTTAAAAGGTCACGGAGTAATCGCAATAGTTTTTCATGCAACATTAAAAACTTTAAAAAAATATAATACTTATCGATAACGTGGGCTGAAGGCGACTTCACACGCACCGTCGACGGATAAAGCCTATGAACTGCTACTGAATGACGATGCGTTTGAAGTCGCCTTCAGCGCACGTCATCGATAAGTATTATATTTATTACAAGTTTTTAATGTTGCAAGAAAAACTATTGCGATTACTCTGTGACCTTTTAACTCAAAATTTCACGTAGAATCCGAATTTCAACAAGTGAAATGTTACTCTTTCTTTTTTAATGAGTTTTTCTTGCATGATACGGAGAGGATACGATGTGGATACTATAAGGATACGCTGTAGCGTATCCGCTCCATTCGTTCGGTCCGCCAGGGTGGGTACGAAAATGATGTCATTTTTTGTGGGCCTGTGTATTTGGTGACTGATAAAAAATGACAAAAAATCCAAATTAACAAAAAAGAAAATTGACGAAATATAAACTATCCGAAATTTAATATAACATGATTCTTAATTATAGAAAAATAAAAAGGCTGCGACTATTTCGCCCGACAAAGGTGGCGAAAAAGTACAACGTGATTGGGCGAACGGGAAAGGGGATCGCTGGAGATAGGTAGTGGATAGAATTGCCACCAATCATGTTGCAATGTTCGTCAGCTTTGTCGGGCGGAATAAAAATTCTAAATGATACAAATAACAAATTTAAAAATATCCGAAATGTATGTATACCATTAAGCCATTTCCCTTTCGGGGTAGGCGTGACACTGCCCGCTTCGGGTAGTGTTTCTAGGTGGATAGTTTCTTGTAGTAAATAACTACAAGTGTGGGCTCACCACACCTACGACTTGCCAACAGCACGCAGTAGTGTTATTCCCGAACGGTCACCCATCCAAGTACTAACCGCGCCCAACACTGCTTAACTTCAGTGAGCTAACAAGAACTGGTTTTTGCAGCGTGGTATGGCCGTTGGCCATGAAAAAATACAAATAAATAATTTATTCGTTCATAATTTATTTAAGGAAATTGAAATAAGTGTTACAATTATTATTAAAATTGAAATGAATTCAAAATCACGGAAAATAAATATTTAATTATAAAATAAATAATATTAATAATTGATAGGTCTAACGACAAGTGCCAACAAAATATAAATGAATAAAAAATAAAATTGTCAAAGAAGCAAATTAACGAGTTATAAACTATCCGAAATTAAAAATAATATGATTTTTAATCATCAAATAATAAAAATTCTGAATTATACATGTGTACTAGGGTGGTCCAAATATTCGACTTTCGATTTTTGGTGATAAAACCGCCCCATTTTGTTCGTTTCCCGGAAAAAGAAATTCCGTATTTTTTTTTCAACTTTAACTTTAAGCCCCCGGGCTTTTGAAATTAACATGGGGTTTTAAATGGGAAAAGCTCGATTTGCAAAAAAATGGAAAAAAGAAGTACTTGTTATACATTTTTTGTCAATTAAAGTATTGTCACCTCTTGAGGAGTATTAAGGAATAATTTCCACCCAATAGCTTTTAATTTTGACACACCTGAACCCCTTTAATTGTGCCCGGAAAATGCCCATTTTTGCAGTCTGTTATGAGTAGTTATTTTTTCAGATCATATTCGTTGAAATGAATAATTTTTCAAATGAATTTCGGGTACTAAGCATCAACACAAATTTTTAAACAAACAAAAATTGTTTAAACAAATAAAAATTATTTAAAAAATTGCTAAATATTCTTCAGAACAAAATATTACTCTTAAATTCCTTTAATTGTGTCATTAATTCCAGAAAGTAAGAAGTTTTCACGATTTACAGGGGGAAAAAATTGTTTAAACAAATACGAATTGTTTAAACAATTTACAATTATTTAAATTATACTTTAAAACTCGTCACTTATCGATTAAAAATAATTCATGTTTAAAATTTTTTTAAAAATACCGTCTTTAGCATGAATTTGATAGAAAACTGCTATTTTGCATTTTTTTGGGCATTTTCCGGGCACAATCAAAGGGGTTCAGGTGTGTCAAAATTAAAAGCTATTGGGTGGAAATTATTCCTTAAATACTCCTCAAGAGGTGACAATACTTTAATTGACAAAAAATGTATAACAAGTACTTTTTTCCCCCATTTTTTTTTAAATCGAGCTTTTCCCATTTAAAACCCCATGTTAATTTCAAAAGCCCGGGGGCACGGGTTAACGTCGAAAAAACAAAAATTACGGAATTTCTTTTTCCGGAAAGCGAACAAAATGGGGGGGTTTTATCACCAAAAATCGAAAGTCGAATTTTTACAGGTAGGACCACCCAAATGTGTACACATTTGTGTATGGGCTTTTAAGATTGGGTTGAGGGATGCAGAATACGTCGACTTGGCGCTCTGTTCGCTTTGACTTTCAAGAAAGATCCACAGCATTTAACATGCACGTGTGGCTTATGTATGCCTGACATGTACGTGTGCCTTATGTATGACTAACACATCCATCCCATTGCCTTATTGATATTTTGCTTCTTGGAAAAGCTCATATTCTTTTAGGAATATTTTAATTTGAAATAAGTTTGGTTTGAAAATACTCGAAGCAATATTTTAAAGCCTCGACCCTTCATTTGTTTTATTTTTAAACTAGATTTTATTTAAAATTACACTTTCAAATTTCTTTCTTTTTCACTTTCAAAGTTTAGAAATTGTTCCGCATCAGATTCAATTATATAAAAATTGCTTTTTACATTCTCATTCATGATTGTAATGTAATCGTTCAAATTTTCGATCTCTCGTTTTTAAAGGATTTATACGTTTTAGCAGTCACAGAATCCGAAAATCATAAAATTTTGTCTGAGTCTGTCTTTTCGTCTCTATATGACTATGTATACCTCTATGTATGTATGTATGTATGGTTACCTGAATGTTGTAGCCACGCTAACTTTTGAAGGATTTGTCCAATCGAGTCGAACTTTGGTACACTTTTTGAGGGTACGAGAATGAAGGTTGAGTTCGTTAACCAGATATTTTCAACCAAAAGAAAAAAAGTTACAGCATTTTCAAAATTTGAAGAAAAAAAAATTGTTCAAGTTTCAGAAATTTTTGTTTAAGATTCTCGGAGATAGTGAAATCCTTGCAAATTATCTCAATGGAATTTTTTATTTCGATGAAAATTAGAAAAGTTATATAGTTTTGAAAATTTTGAAAGTTTTCACTATATATCAAATATATTTACAAAATATCTCCTTTAAATTTTTCGATTAGACAAAAATTCAAAAAGTTAGAGCTTTTTCAGAATTTGAGACACATTTTTTTAAAAGTTTTAAAATTTTTTGCTAAAGTTTTTGGCATACGGCAAAAATACTTTTAAATTATCCAAATGACATTTCTAATTTTGATGAAAATTAAAAAAGTTATATGATTTTACATATTTTCAAAATTAAAAAAAAAATAGAAAAAACTGACATGGTGATAAATGAAGAAATTTCAAGCGCCATTTTTAATCGCGAATTTTAAGAGATTCATAAGTTATAGTTATGAGTACATAGGTAGGGGGTGTTCTAACTCACTTTTTCCGTACGATTAGCAACTTGCGGTAAAACTGTAGAAGGCTGTGAGATTGGTTTCGCTCCTTGTGCTGACTTGCGAATCACAGTGTTGAAGTATCTAATATCGATATTGAAAATCAATACTTGACGGGGAATGGAACTTTTTCGCCTAAAAGTATGGAATGGGATATCTGACGGGAGTTCAGAGTGCTAGAAGATGAGTCACCACCCCTCGTGAGCCGCCGCTCGGGAGATAAGGTGATGACGCAGACGGTGGTGTTGCATTTCAACCCCCGTATATAATTGCTTGTTATTGTCAAGATAATTCTGAGAAAAAAATAGTCGGTGCCTTTGAAGTCGAGGTGCGTATGTGATATGATTATTTTTAGGGCGTAATTTTCGGCGAAATGTATTTTGCAAGTTTAAACAAGTTTCAGCAGACGAGTGCATGGACATTCCTGATGCGCCATAGCATAATATTGCGCAATTATACGCCAGCCGAAATAAGTATTTAATTAAAATCACCCTTTGGCATTTGCCGACATCATGCGTCAGAGGGTATCAAATTTCATATAATATTAAACAATTCCTGGTAAACAAAACTCCATTCTGATGACGTCATCCTCGTTCCAGGAATCCTTATATACAGGGGGTTACCCAATGATGCAACATTCAGGCTATATAAGGGGGCGCTCTCCCCTTCATTTTACCAGTACAATATTGACACAGGTCAAGAGTGCTTGTTGAATAGCAAGAAAAAGTGTGTTCAATACCTCTTACAAGCAAATTTTTTCTGCAATTTCCGAAAAAGAACTGATAACAAACGTGCACTAGTGAACTTGAAATCTGCAAAGTGTTTTTCATAGGTGTCTGCTGATTTTTCAGTTTAATTTGGAATGGGATTTGGAAATTCAATTCTGATGACGTCATCATAGTTCCAGGAATCCTTATCTACAGGGTTGCCATATTTCAACAATTTTGACACTGTCTACAGGGTTGCCATATTTCATCAATTTTGACACTACCTACAGGGTTGCCATATTTCATCAATTCTGAGACTATATATATGGGAGCGCTCTTCTCTTCATTTTGTCAGTGCAACACCAACACCTGTCAAGTGTGTGTGCTTGTCGAATAAAAAAGTGTATGTTGAGGACTATTTAGAAGCAGAATTTTTCTGTGCTTCCCAAAAACTGATAACAAACTTTCACAGTAGTGAGCTTGAAAAATCTGCGAAGTGTTTTTTTTTTCATAAGCCTCTGCTGATCTGACTATAATTTGAAAATGGATGTCAAAGAATATAAGAAATTCCTACAAACCATGAAGGCGGGGTATCAACTAATACTTGAGAAGCAACCTCCATCAGACGATGAAATTAGATGGTCGACGAGGGAAGGAACGAGGAACATAAGAATACTGAACAAAATTCTGAGGAAGAACAAATATACATCTCTGGGTCAAAAACGGGCGATTATGGCATTGATCGCTAGTCTGAAGACAGCAAGTAGAAGATTTAAGAAGTTGGTGAAAACCGGAGCTGGCATGAGTGAAGCTTCGATGAAACTGCGAGAGAGAGTAATTTGGGATGATGTGGAAAGTGCGCTTAAATCGCGGATAAGAACGGGAGTGATATCCAATTTAATCCATAAGGATTTAAATACATTTTTGGATGAATGCAAACGCATGTTCATTCCTCGAATTAAAAACACTTTGAATAGTTTGGGCAATATTAAAGTTTGTATTGATTTCACTGGGATTTTCAAGGCAATAGTGGCTGGTGAAGAAAAAATAGGTGAAAAAAGTGTTTCAACTAAGAATTACCCTATTCTAAAAACGGCAAATATTGGTGAACTTAAAGGGTAAATATCAGTAGATACGCCCCTTTTCAGGTTGGGTCTTCAACTTTCGTTGAATTACCCTATTTTATTCAGACAAAAAGAGCTGTGCTCAACATCAAAAATAAAGATTCATATTGTTTCCTCTGGTCAGTAATGGCAGCTCTTTATCCAGTTAAAAAAAATGCCGAAAGAAATAGTTCTTATCCTCAGATTAATGGTTCAGAACTCAAATATGATGATATCGAATTTCCAATTACTCTTGAGGATATTCCGAAATTTGAAAAAATGAATGGCTTGAGTATAAATGTCTATGGACTAGAGTTTAGCACTAGACTAGCACTTACTTTTGTGACAGGTGTTTATGCCATTTTAAATGTGAGAAATCTTTCGAAAAACATAAAGTTGCTTGTGAAAGCCTGAATAATTCCACAATAGTACTTCCCACGGAAAAAGATAACATTTTAAAGTTTAAAAATCCTAAATATAAAGAGAGGGTTCAATTTGTAGTATATGCTGATATAAAGTGTTTGTTAGAGCCAGTTACCAATATTCAAGGTAATGCTTATCAAAAACATATACCTACAAGTGTGGCTTACTACACAAAATGCAGTTTTGACGATTCACAATCTGAACCTAAAGTTTATCGTGAAAAAGACTGCATCACGTGGTTCGTCAGTGAGTTGAAAAACTTAGCTGAGAAAGTAGACTCTTGCCTTAAGAATCCTGTGCCAATGGGCCCCTCAACTGCAAAGCAAGAGTATGATAAATTTAAAAATGCCAAAGTTTGTCATATTTGTGAGAAAGATTTTGCCAAAGATGATGTGAAACATCGAGATCACTGTCATTTTACGGGGAAATACCGTGGCCCTGCTCACGACAGATGTAATGTAAACTACCAAGACTCACATACAATTCCCATAGAATTTCACAATTTATCCGGTTATGACGCTCATTTTTTCATAAAAGAATTGGCCACAAACTTTGACGGTGGTATCTCATTGTTGCCCATCAATAAAGAAAAATATATATCCTTTACAAAAAGTGTGCAAAATACAAACTTAAGATAAGTTTGCCAACAGTGCCATCTTAACATAATGATTTAAGTAACTTCTTACAGCATATACTTACATGTACTTACTTACTTTTTTTATATAACCGATAATGTCGTTGAATGTATATTTTTAATATTAAATCGGGGTTGTAAAAATATGTACACTACACTCTAGATTCTACATCTATATATTTATATATCTCTACATCTCTGTACATTGTTATATGTGACGTGCGCCGAAGAAAGCGGGCTTACTCTGGAAAGCCAGATTTTCCAGGACGAGCGGTCGAAGTCGACCCGATAGACGCGACTTTTAGGAGAGAAGGAAGACCACGAAATCTTCCCTCTCCGCTTGCCACTACATTCTCACGCATGTAGTGGCGCTGCTCACGGACGGGGTAATAGATGAGATGCGGAGATGTAGTGGTGAGTGGTGGGAGGTGCTTCACGGGATCTCGAGCTCTCGAGCGAAAGCACGATTTCTCGGGTACCTATCAACTCAATTATTAGCAATAATAACGCTCGTAACTTTTTTTCGATGGTTTCATTAAAAAGAGCAACTCAAAAACTATCGAAAGGTGTAAAAACCTCGATTTTGATTTTTTCAGAGTAAGCCCCCTTTCTTCGGCGCACGTCACATATGTGTATACTCTGTTTAGCTCCTAAAGGTGCTTTATAGCCCTGTGAGCTTTCTTTCTCAATAAATTCAAATTCAAAATACAAACGTTAAACTGAGATTTATTGACTCTTTTCGCTTCATGCCAAGTAGTTTGTCCAAATTAGCTTCAAACCTGAGCAATGATGAAAAATTGATAACAAGGAAATATTGTACAACTGATGGGGAATTTGCATTATTAACGAGAAAAGGTGTACTCCCATATGATTATGTTGATAACTGGCAAAAATTAGATGAAGATCATCTACCAGCAAAAGAGGAATTTTATTCAAAATTAAATGATGAGGGTATTTCAGATGAAGATTATAATCATGCTTGCAAGGTTTGGGATAAATATAATTTAAAAACTTTAGGTGAATATTCAGACTTATACTTGAAAAATTACGTTTTTCTTTTGGCAGACATTTTCGAAAGTTCTAGATGTCGTTGTATTGAAACTTAGGGTAAGGAGGGGCAGCGTCGACCAGTTAACAGTCAATGACTTTTTCAAAGTTAATAAGATGTGGAATTGATCCACTTTTTTTAAATTTCGAGTCCTACTTTATTGTATATCATATTTCTATAAGTATTAATTACATTAATGAAACAATGATTTAATAATTCAATTATTTCCAACAAGCTGTATTTCGTTGCCTTTGCCCCACACCCGAGGGCAAAGGCAACCGCAGCTTTTTATGAAAATCAAAACATCTGAAGATGGCACAACATGATGGTTCGCGTCTGTGGTCATTTATATACTAGAAAAATTACCTTAAAACATTTCCAGCAAGAAGAATAATTTATTTTTAATAAAAATAGTGATAGCTGTGATATAACATCCTATGCGTTGACATTGCACTAGAGACGGACCACGCGCAAAGGTTTCTACCATACCAACGCAAAACACCCGCTCTACCGACTGGATTACAAATAATAATGTTTAATGGTTTCTTGCATGTAGCCCAGAAGATAAGTGGCTGTCCTACATTACCGATCACTTATCGACAAAACTTATGACACGTTTATAACCTAAGCACGTGTTAGCTATTATTTTGGTTATGCTTGCCCCACTGGTGAGGCCTCATTTATTTACGATATTTAAAATATTTGGGACTTGAATTAGGTTCCACTATTATAATGAAATAATGTGATATTGTGTAATCTGTCAAAATATAAAATTTTCATACTGTAAGTATTGCCATTAATGTTGAAAACTTTATATTTCGGCCAGCGAATCTTCCATTCTTTCGTTGTCAAAACTGTTTTCTGTATAATTTTTCTTTTACATCGTTAATTTTCAAGATTTTAGTACGTAACGCTATCTTTATGATAAAATAGATTTATTAAATGCAATGTAATATTAAAATTGTTAAATAATAGCCATGTTATAAGCAAAGTTGCCTTTGCCCCACCGGTTGGCGCTGCCCCTCCTTACCCTATAATTTAGACCCACTGCACTACTTTACAGCACCTGGACTTTCCTTCGATGCTATGTTAAAGTATACTGGGATTGAACTCGACCTATTAACAGATGTAGAAATGTTATTACTGATTGAAAGTGCAATCAGAGGTGGTGTGTCTCAGTGCTCCAATAGGTATGCGAAGGCAAATAATAGATGCATGGGCTTGAATTTTAATCCATTGGAACCCGAATCTTACATCATGTATTTTGATATAAACAATCAGTACGGACAAGCAATGAGTCAAAATTTGCCCTATCGTGATTTTAAATGGTTTACGAACTTTGAAAACGAGCCAAATTTTTTCAATATTCCTGATGATTCAGAAATAGGCTATATTCTCGAAGTAGATTTGGAATATCCTGAAGAACTCCATGATTTGCATAAGGACCTGCCATTATGTCCAGAGCATTTTGTACCTCCTCTTCCCACATCTCAAATTCCTAAACTAATAACCAATTTGAAATCAAAGACAAAATACGTTCTCCATTATCAAAATCTGAAACAGTATTTAAAGTTGGGAATGAAACCCGTTAAAGTTCACCGAGTTTTACAATTCGAGCAAAAACCTTGGCTAAAGGACTATATTGATTTGAATACAGAGTTAAGAAAGCAGGCAAAAAATGAGTTTGAAAACAAATTTTTTAAACTCATGAATAACTCAGTCTTCGGCAAGACCATGGAGAACGTAAGGAAGCATAAAGATGTTAGGTTAGTAACAAAGTGGGAGGGTAGATGGGGCGCAAAAGCTCTGATTGCCAAATCAAACTTTCATAGCTGCACTATCTTTGGTGAAGATATGGTGATAATTGAAATTAATAAAACCAAAATTACTTTCAATAAGCCAATTTATATTGGATTCACTGTTCTCGACCTATAAAAGATAATGATTTATGACTTTCATTACAATTACATGAAGTACACCTTCAATGACAAGACCAAATTACTCTGACACAGACAGCTTTAAAATTGCTGCAACCAATTCTTTTTCTCCAATCCTTTCACATAAATTTTTGTTGCATCTTTTAAAACACTCTCGAGTATTACAGGCACTAGAGAATACGGTAAATCACCAGAATTCCAAGGTATTCCATGATGTTTCCGCTCTGCCCAAATGTTTACAGATTTATATTTTGACGGAACGTTGTTACACTTGCGGGATGATTGAAAGAGAAAAGAATACGGCTTTTTGACTATATCATCGCAGATTGGTAATATAGCCAATTCTTGCAAGACAAATTGATTAACTGGCAACTTGAAGCCCTGCATATCCACCAAGTACTGCATCTTGAATGCAACTAAACTATTTCTTCGTGCTTACAGCAGTTTTATACCAACTTTTTCATCACACCGCTGATTGGCTTATACTCAACTATACGATCATGCAAAATTAAGCAATAGACTTTTTTTCAATTAAGACTTTTGAGCGGGAAAATTTTCACTAGTTTGAAATTCCAAACGAACATCAACTGGACCGTATTTCAGCGACTCATTTTGCTTAGAACAGTCAATTACTACTAGAGGTGCATACTGAATAAATTCTCCTCTCGATAGCAATGGTTACGGCTCTTTACCATAGTAATTAGCTTGAAAGTTTGTGTACATTTCATAGAGAAGAGCGTACTGATTTCGATCAATATTAAGATTCAAATTACTATAAGGATAGCACTGATCATTTAAAAGTGGTTTGACATTAGTCAGATTGCAATGATCAAAGTTGCTAGAACTTCTAGCAGTATTATTTTTTCTGTTTGTTTGAAATCCTAGTATGACAAATCTCGGTTTTTCCAATTGTGTTGAGGTTTTTACTGTCCAAACATGGTTTGACGTAGTCGGAAGTAGAGGATATTCATACAGTTCCCAAGTTCGTAACTTATTGGAATAGGTGGATCTTTTTCAATATATTTTAGCAACTGAAATTTTCGTGAATCTGACAGTCTAACGCTAGGCAATAACCACTTTATTTTATTAATTTCAATTTTACACTGCTCAATGGTAGCCGCTTGCAAGATGGCATTTGCATCACTTTTTGATCTTGTTAAAATAAGTTCATGCTTAGCATTGACAATGATTTTGTGATAATCTTCGGTAAAACCAAATATCATGTTAAGCGGTATGGCTACATCAAAGTAACCAGTATCGATGGTTAGCGATTGATTATTATCATTTATTGCAAGCCAGCCAGTATTCTGTATGTAACGTGATTGCCCAGGATTTAGACATACATAGTTTTTCATGAGACTAGTGAGTCCGACATTTTTGTTTCGATCAATTTCTATTGCGTTGATTTCATACACGAAGGAATAGTAAGGCGTGGTATCACCCTATGTGTTCGGTGAGCAGAGGTGGGACAAGTGACGTCCAATAATTCGTTAATGCTAGCTACGAATGAAAACTCTTATGCTCCCCCGTGCACATGCGCAGAGCTGTTTTCGCAGTCACATGTTATACCCACTCAATATGTTACCTTTTGACATCTCGATGAACATGTAGGTTACGTTCGTTTGTTTATGTTCGTTCAATACACAAGTTCGAAACTTCAAACGCGTGTTGACATCGTTGGCATGGCAAACGCCAGTGCGCATGTGAACGGGGGAGCATACGAGTTTTCATTCGTAGCTAGCATTAACGAATTATTGGACGTCGCTCGTCCCACTCCCCACTTACAGGGATACTACTCCTTACTATTCCTTCGTGATTTCATATCTAGCTTCGTCAAACAAATGACAGATAGCATTGGAAACTAAAACTGTGTTTGTCACTGCTGCTCCATCAGTTCTCACGATTCTTCCATGCACGTGAAGTGAACTTTTGTTCGGCAGGAGACAGTGGTCCTGATTTTGAACAGCAATCCGTATTTCATCACTGTTTTTGAAGATCGATGAGGCATAAGGCTGATGTGCATGAATTTCACAATGCGCAATTGACTCATCAAAGATGATTGGTGCTTGAATATTTAAAATTTCCCCCTCCATAACAGATAATCAAACGCTGATAGACAAATTTACAGATGCAGGTGCGAAAAATCTTGAATCTCTTTATTCTCTTTTTTTTCTTCTTTTGAGCTTCAGACCTTGACTTTTTAGGAAAAGGGCACTTTGAGGTGTTAACCCTTTGACTGCTCTTTGTTGACTGATTAGCTTGTGACATTGTGCTGGTTTATTACAACCAAAGCCAATCTTCTTGTTGAAAACGATACCCATTATGATCAGAGAGACTTGATGTGTAGTCTAATTGTTATAACTTCTCCGCAAAAATTAACCAAATGTCCGTCTTGATCAACTATACGGAGCTGTATATGATCTATTGTCTGCACGGCGACTGGCAGGTAAATGAAATGAGATGGTACTTCCACTATCTTATATACAGGTGGCACTACAGGAAAAAATTCATGAATCGTATGTACTTTCTGAACATTAATGTATGCACCTGTAGTTATGATACACTCAATACTCAAAGAATTCACTTTTATGATTGATACTGGTTGATCAGATTCATAAACTTGTTTAGCCTCTAGTCTGCGTGAAGAGAAACCCAGCAAATGACCAATAGAATCTTTAGGTTCAAAATTTATATTGTGGCTGCAATAAATTTCACTTTTTAACGTATTATTGTTTGGCTTAATATGAATTTCAATGCCCTTTTTTACTAAAGCATTCTGCAACTAGCGCTTTATGTCACTTATTTCATAACTTCCTGTAGGTATTTTAATTATTTCATCGCCCACATAAAATTTATTTTGACCAATATCTACACTGGGTACCGAATTGAAGGTTAGAAATTCAACGAGTCCAAGAGCGTAATTTTTATAAAGAGAAAACTCAATCGGAGGAAAATAGTTCGTTTCCAGAATTGAAGAACTTCCCGACAATGTTAGTGTCAATGAATCAACCATGATGGCTGCCAGCGTTCAACTGACTTTATATTGCAAATATCAGCACTTATATAGATTAAACGTACTTTTAGATTTTAATTGATTGCACAGAAATCGCAAACATAAATGTATACACACGAATGTATCGTAATTTTGATATCTCTCGTGATTATACTTTATGCTACCAACACCGAAATATTTGAAGAGATCCGAAGGTGGCCGAAGATTACCGAAGCTTTCGAAATACATTATTTTACTGTCAATCTTTTTATAAGCACACCAGTGTGTTCCTGGGCCTTTCTTATCATCAACATCAACAATAGCACATTCATATTTACGCGGTCCACCCTCTGGTAATCCATTTCGCATGAAAACACCACGAAAATGCGGAATCATCAAAGATTTTGCGAGTTTGAGTAAATCCGCATCAGTCAGGGCTCGATGAGGTAGCTTCACTTGGAGTTTTTTGACTTGCGTTTAAGTCCAGCTCCTTGTTTATACGGTTTTAGATGAAGCCCCAATCCTTGCCTATGTGGCTTCAAGTAGAGACCTTTTCCCAGAGAAATGGCTTCCATCGTTTCACTGTGTCGTTTACTCTCTGAAAGTTGTTGTTTTGCCGAATTTGCATCATTCACAGCTTTAGCTATTCCTGCAGCTCCACCAGCTAGCGCCCCAGCAGCACTGAGACCCGCAAAAACGGGTATAAGAAAGGGTAAAAATTCTCCTACTTTGCCTGGTACAGGTAGAATACGAGGTTTATTCACAATTATTCTTCCACCAGCCTACATTACAGCTGCGCGTGCTCCACTGAGTGCTGATTTAATGGCAGTTTGCGCATTATTGCTTGAAAACATTGACTTTTTAGCTGCAGCGATCATTTTTGTCAGTGTAGTGGTAGGTTTTTTATTCTTGAGACCCATCCCCAATTTTGATGTCATCTTCATTGTGCTTGTGATTCCCCAAGCAGCCGCCTTTTCACCTATTCCTGCGTCTTGAGCCAAAACACGTTTCCAAGCTTTTTCAGCTAATACACGGTCAGCTGAATTTCTAGCCTCTATATTTTCTCTATTCTGTGAGTAGGCTATATCGTGCTCTTTGCAAGCAGCGTCCAGTGGATTGATGCCTGGATCACCTCGTGCTAATCGTTTGGCTAGTTTAGTACCTGGTCCACAGTACTGGTAACCAGGCAAGTGCAACTCAAACGGCGAATGGTTGATGATTCTGTTGAGCAAACCTCTTCCACGTCTTGCCTGCTTCACAGTTCGTTTACAACTGACTCGTTTGCCTCTGTGAACGATCATATCTATGCAAAGGATACCTTCAGACTGAACGGTCAACCTATATAATCAGGATATTTATAGGCTTTCCAGTCAGTCTTTGTCAAGATGCAGTTTGAAGCACAACCTGTGAAACTACCTGTCCAGAATTTTGATTCGCTTGTTCAAAAGGAGAATAGGGAAAAACGACATGGGCATTTGCTGCCAAACAGTGTACGAGCAATATTCAGTGGATCTTCCAACTGTGGAAAGACAAATGCTTTGCTGGCTCTACTGATACATCCAAATGGCCTAAGATTTGAAAATATTTACATCTACTCAAAATCGCTAAAACAGCCAAAGTCTGAATTTTTGGAAAAAGTCCTTCAATCAGTAGATGGTGTTGAGTACTATCCTTTTAATGAGCATGAAGAGGTTATAATGCCCAGTGAAGCGAAACCAAATTCAGTCATTGTATTCGATGACGTGGCTTGTGAGAAACAAGATAATATGAGAGCATTTTTTTCCATGGGTAGTGACAAGGATGTCGACTGTTTTTACTTGAGCCAGACATATGCGCATATTCATAAACATCTTGTACGCGATAATGTTAATTTACTTGTGTTATTTAAACAAGATGAAATGAATCTAAAGCATATTTATGATGATCATATGAATACTGATATG
Organism: Andricus quercusramuli; assembly: GCA_932178445.1. Taxonomy (NCBI): domain Eukaryota; kingdom Metazoa; phylum Arthropoda; class Insecta; order Hymenoptera; family Cynipidae; genus Andricus; species Andricus quercusramuli. The sequence goes on from CAKNXH010056734.1 coordinate 75,341, forward strand.
ACTTTTTCACAATTTAAGCATATGTGTTTAGCTTGCTGGAATCAAGACAAGTATGGATTCATTGTAATTGACAAGGATAGGAATCTTCACGTGAGGAGAATTTTCAAAAGCAAAAAGATATTTTGCGTCAAATTGCTAGAGCTAGCGAATCAATTCGGCGGAAACATAGGTTAATAAAGTTGGGCAAAGAAACCATTGAGCGCACATTAAGTGATACTTTTAAGCCCATTGTTAATCCACTAGAGAAAATTTTTGGTGGCCTCAAGAATATGAAAAAAGTTGAGCCAATTAAAAAGAGAGAAAAAGAGGAAGCAAAGAGTAAAGTAGAAGAAAGTATTGATGATTTATCATATAAATCAATTTCTGATGAAGCACACGAGACTGATGAAGCAGACGGGACTGAAGATTCCAGTAACTTGGAGCTGTCAGCTTGTAGTGAAGCAGAAAATAACTCAGAAATACCTACATCTTTATGGATTGATAATGATCAGGCCTGACGAGAGGGGGGGGGGACGGGGACATCGTCCCCGGGCCGGGAGTTTTTGAGGGGGCCCGGATTTTCCGGAATTTGTCTAAATTCTAAATTTAAAAAATTAATTATAGGGACCAGTTGCGGCGTAGCATGGGTTGGCACCCGGGGCGGCTTCTCCACCGGCTCCTATTCCGATGACCTTTTTTTTTTTTATTTTTTATTTTTTTTTTTTTTAGAAACCAGTCCTTGTCCCCGGGCTCGGTTTTCCTCTCCACGGGCCTGATAATGATGATGCAAAAAAGTATCTTATATTGTTAGGTGAAAGAAGCCGAGAACTCTATAATGTGTATGGAGTGAGAAAATTATCGCGAGATAGATTAATGATTGGAGATTCTCCAATAAATTTCAGCCAAAACTATATTCATGTGCGTAATTTGAGTTTTCCCAAAAGTAAAGGCTTGCTTGAACTTTTATTCAAAAAGGTTCCCGAAGAGCCCCCTATAACTTCCAGTGAGCTTGAAAATTATAAGCAAATTATTATCGTTGCAACAAACGCGTATAAAAAGAATTATAAACCAGATGGCGAAATTCGTGACAATAAAACCTTTAAATATAAAAATTTTATAAAGAAATTGATTCCCGTAGCAAAAAATACAGAGAGACGGAGTAAAAACAGGAAATCATTATCAGGTAAAGGTATGATCCCGCAACACATGATTGCTAGAGAGGGAAGTCAGATGGACTACATTTACTGGGATGACCCGAATGAGTTGGTCGATCGATTACGCTTACTGCTAGCATCTCAAGTAGCTGGAAATCCAAGTCACTCAAATGAAATTGTATCAATTATTGAAGAGCTGCGAGAAGCTGGAATTATATATTAATGAGTGTTTTATCAAGATTTTCGCCATTTGGAAGATGAGCATCGATGTATTCGGACGTCATTCCAAGCGAGCAGAGAGTACAAGTCGTGGCCCTCCTGGACTCGGCTTCAAAGTCACATCTGAAGGAGATTATGACATGAATAATAAAAGGCTGTGTAAAGTGGCTGTTGCTCAAGAGCAAAATGATGCTATTAATCTGAATATGGTGCAACATATGATACAGCGTGAACTTCAGACTATCTACGATGTTATAGCTTCCTTGCGAACTGAAGTAGTCAACAATAATATGATGATTGAAAGTTTGGAAAATTCCACAGATAAACATTTAAAAAATGTAAAAATTGATGCTGAATCAATTCAAAACCTAGCGTATCGAAATTCAGAGCTCATTAGTCAAGTAGACACCAGACTGAATGCACTTAAAAATGGACATTGAGAAGCTGCAGTTGGTGAAGGAGCTGCACAAGCCGGCTAGAAAAAATTACCAACGTCGGCATTTCGATATCCGTGGCATTGATGAGACCTGGGAAGCTGATCTTGTTGAAATGCAGCCATACGAGAGAGTAAACAAAGGATATAAGTACATCTTGACTGTGATTGATGTATTTTCAAAATTTGCTTGGGCTGTTCCCGTTAAATCGAAGAAGGGCGAAGATGTAGCTGCTGCTATGGAATCGGTACTTGATAAAGGGCGCGTACCAAAAAAATTACATGTTGATAGAGGTAATAGCTATTTACTTGACAAGTGTGGAAAGTAGGCAATTCCCGATGAGTGTGAAGTTGGCGTCACGAGCCGAAGGCGAGTGATGACATCACACGAATCAGGGATTGCCTGCTTCTCACATGTCAAGTACAATACTTTTCACAGCGAGCCTAAGGAAAGAGTTTGATTTTCGGAGTGAGATTCTCAATAAATAAGTGAATCTATTTATTTATTCATTTTGATCACCACTAATCACATTAATCGTTGTTACAATTATTCATATTGAATATAGTTAACACCACACCACACCACACCACACCACACCACACCACATCACACCACATCACACCACACCACACCACACCACACCACACCAAACCAAACCACACCACACCACAGAGTGGTAAGAAATAGTAACAGAGTGAGGTTAGAAAACGACGATCAATGTAAGTCGTATTTTCTATACATCTCATTACATTGTTCGTTTGGCTACTTTACAACCTCTAGAGGTGTAAAGTAGCATACTTTACAAACTCTAGTGGTGTAAAGTGAGAAGCTCAGAAATCAGCGACTTTCCAGAGTCTACGGAGCCACGGAAAATCGAACTTTCCGCAGACGTGCTGTGAAAAGAATTTTACAACTCGCATTTTGAAAATCTTATGAACCGATATACGTAGATAACTTGAGCCATAGCGCGGCCTGTGATTGGTCGAAAGGCGTGACCTGAAAGAAGGGGTGGGGCAGGAAAGGGGGTGTGGCCTCTCCTGATTGGCTGAGGGGCGTGGCCTAATTACAAAATGGCGCCTATTAGGGGCGTGGCCTAATTACAAAATGGCGCTAGTTAGGGGCGTGGCCTAATTACAAAATGGCGGTTAACCTAATTGGTCGAATGAGTTATTCTGAGTTGGAAAAGGAGAGGGGTCACACCCATCGAATGTATGATTCTCAGCTGGAAAAGGGGAGGGGGTCCGAATCCCCCCCATAGAATGAATGTATCGAAGTTGGAAAAGGGGAGGGGCCTCCCCCCCTCCATTTTAGTCCAAGAGTAGAGGTAGGCGATCACCGAGTTGGGAAAGGCGAGAAGTAATTACAACGCAGGCTAATTATCCTAATCTTACATTCTATTCAGGTTGGAAAAGGGTTGTTTGAAATTAAAACAACATTTATTTCAATTTTTCACCATTTTATTTATTTTTTTTTTTTTCAAAAAAAAATCTAGATCTAAAGAACACACATGTATTGTTACTTATATAAGATTAAAATAGAAATACAATAATATGTACACGACTCGAGACAAGACAGACATATATTTTAATGAAGCAACACAGAAATAAGTAATACAGGGATACCAACTTAGACAGTAAAACAGGTCTTAGACGCAGAGGAAAATCTAAAACATGTATGTATTCCACAAAAAACTCTTAGCCTATGAGGGAGACGAATACTTAAAATAATGTTTACAAAGCATTATAAACAGAGACACAATAAATGCAAAAGAATATACTCTCTTAGCCAGAGAGAGTAGGCGCAATATTCTTGTGCATGAAAGAGCAAAGAGATAATCGATGAAGCAAATGTTATATAATAATTCTAACTTATATGTGATAAAACAAACATTGATTAAAATAGATACAAGGTAGCAAGTCTGTAGTAGTTTTGTGTTCCACCTGAAGAGGGTACAGTTTCCTCGTAAACGATGAAGATGTTGAGGAATAAGAGGCGGTAAACTGTAACTGTCGAAGTATATTCCTCTGCCTGAGCTGTCGACGAAGATGGCGACCCAATGCGAACCAGGTTTTGTGTAGTCATCTGTGTTGATAACGATAGCAGCAGGTCGTGTCCAAGTTTTCGGTATTTGATCAGCCGGGTATACACCGATTATGTGGGTCCCGTCAGTTGAAGCACTTGCAGAATTTGTAGGCTGTTCATTGTCCGTCCATACGTCTTCGTATGCGTGTGATGGTGAACTGGATGCAAGTATAGGAGACACTGGTTTTTTTATCTTCTCCGTTGATAGCAGTCCTCGTCCTCAATGAGTAATTGAGCAGCAATGGGTTTTTTTTAGATGATTTGGTGACTCTTTTGTTGTTGTTTGATAATCGTACCTGCTCTTGTCGTTGTTTGCCAAGCCACCGTTTGATTCTCATGGCATTATTGAGAACACATGAGTAATCCTCCTCCTTTTTGATTCCATGATGAAAACAATATTCTCGTTTGTCTGGTAGTTATTTGAATGTAGGACATGTCAGTTCTTCCAGGTTAATAATTTGCCTACTCATTATTTTTTATAGTAGTTTTGCTTTTTCACGCCAACGGCGATACCACGCTGAAAACACCAGTTCCCGTAAGATCACTGAAGTAAAGCAACATTGGGCGCGGTTAGTACTGGGATGGGTGACCGTTCGGGAATACTGCGTGGTTTTGGCCCGTCGTGGGTGTGGTGGACCCACACTGGTAGTATTTATCCACCTAGAAACACTACCCGAATCGGGTAGTGAGGCAATGAACTTTCGAGTTCGAACTGCTAATCAATTTTTTTTTTTTTT
>CAKNXH010056735.1:0-25813 GCA_932178445.1 Andricus quercusramuli
AATCTTCAAAATAAAAAATTATTTCAAAGAGTTTTACTTTAAACCAAGTAGTTGAATACAACGAAAAATGACGAATATTCAACAAAATAGTTGAATCCTCAACCAAAAGAGACTAATTTAAACCAGATAGTTGCATTTTTAACTGAAAAGAATTAATTTTCAACTAAGAAGATTAATTTTTTACTAAAAAATACAATTTTCTTTGAATACAATTAAATTTTTATACAAATATTCAAATGATCAGCTAGAAAAGGTAAATTTTTAATTGAAAATAGAAATTTTCATTCAAAAATGGAATAGCTACATTTTTAATTAAAAAATTGATTCTGAATAAAAAAAACTAATTTTCAACAAAAAAGTTCATTTTCAACTGAAGTGTTTAAATTCTTGATAGGGACATTCAACTACTTTAATTTTCTAACAAGTTGTGGAATCTTCTACGCAAAAAGACGAATTTTCTAAAAAACAGTTAAATTTTCGACCCAAAAATATGTATTTTCAAATAAAATGATAAATCTTTAAAAGAATGTATTTCTAGTAGTTTTATTTTAATCCAAGAAATTGAATACAACGAACAATAACGAATATTAGAAAACAATAGTTGAATCCTCAACCAAAAGAGATTAATTTACAACCAAATAGTTGCGTTTCTAACCGAAAAGTATGAATGTTCAACTAAGAAGATTAATTTTCTACCAAAAAATACAATTTTCTTAGGATATACATAAATTTTCATACAAATATTCGAATTATCAGATAGGAAAGGTAAATTTTTAATTAAAAATATCAATTTTCAACAAACAATGAAATCTACATTTCTAGTTAAGAAATTGATTTTCGATTTAAAAACCGAATTTTCAACTAAATAGTTTAAATTCATGATAGGGACATTCAATTACTTTAATTTTCTAACAAGTTGTGGAATTTCCTAGCCAAGAAGACGTATTTTCTACGAAACAGTTAAATTTTCGACCCAAAGATATGAATTTTCAAATAAAATGATAAATCTTTTTAAAATGACGAATATTATAAAAATAGTTGAATCCTCAACCAAAAGAGATTTATTTACAACCAAATAGTTGCATTTTTAACAAAAAGTATGAATTTTTAACGAAGAAGATTAATTTTCTACCAAAGAAGACAATTTTCTTCGAATATACTTAAATTTCCATACAAATATTCGAATTATCAGCTAGAAAAGGTAAATCTTTTATTAAAAATATCAATTTTCAACCAAAAAGTTCATTCTCAACGAAATAGTTTAAATTTATGATAGGGACATTCAAACTCTTTAATTTTCTAACAAATTGTGGAATCTTCTAGCCAAAAATACGAATTTTCTAAAAAAACAGTTAAATTTTCGACCCAAAATTATGAATTTTCAAATAAAATTTGTATTTATTCATGAATGAAAAATGATAAATCTTCAAAATAAAAAATTATTTCAAAGAGTTTTACTTTAAACCAAATTAATTTAAACCAAATAGTTGAATTTTTAACCGAAAAAAATGAATTTTCAACTAAGAAGATTAATTTTCTACCAAAAAAGAGAATTTTCTTTGAATATACATAAATTTCCATACAAATATTCAAATTATCAGATAGGAAAGGTAGATTTTTAATTAAAAGTATAAATTTTCAACAAAAATTGGAATAGCTGCATTTTTAGTTAAAAAATTGATTCTTAATAAAAAAAAACGAATTTTCAACAAAAAAGTTAATTTCAAACTAAATAGTTTAAATTTATGATAGGGAAATTCAACTACTTTAATTTTCTAACAAATTGTGAAATCTTCTAGCCAAAAAGACTTATTTCTACAAAACAGTTAAATTTTCGACCCAAAAATATGAATTTTCAAATGAAATGATAAATCTTTTTAAGAAATTATTTCAAGTAATTTTACTTTAAACCAAGTAGTTAGATACAACTAGAAATGACGAATATTCAACAAAATAGTTGAATCCTAAACCAACAGAGATTAATTTAAACCAAATAGTTACATTTTTAACCGAAAAGGATGAATTTTCAACGAAGAAGATTAATTTTCTACTAAAAAAGACAGTTTTCTTAGAATATATAAATTTTCATACAATTATTCGAATTATCAGCTAGAAAAAGTAAATTTTCAATAAAAAATTGATTTTCAATAAAAAAAAACTATTTTTCAACGAAAAAGTGTATTTTCAACCAAAAAATTCACATTCATAATAGGGACATTCAAATACTTTGATTTTCTAACAAATTGTGGAATCTTCTAGCCAAAAAAAAAGAATTTTCTAAAAAACAGTTGAATTTGCGACCATAAAATATGAATTTTCAAATAAAATGATAAATCTCTCAAAAAAAATTATTTCAAGTAGTTTTACTTTAAACTAAGTAGTTGAATACAACGAAAAAAGACGAATATTCAACAAAATAGTTGAATCCTCAACCAAAAGAGATTAATTTACAATCAAATAGTTACGATTTTGACCGAAAAGGATGAATTTTCAACTAAAAAGATTAATTTTCTACCAAAAAAGACAATTATCTTTGAATATACATAAAGTTCCATACAAATATTCGAATTATCAGATAGGAAAGGTAAGTTTTTCATTAAAGATGTCAATTTTCAACCTAAGATGGAATAGCTACATTTTTAGATAAAAAATTGATTCTCAATAAAAAAACGAGTTTTCAACAAAAAAAGTTAATTTCAAACTAAATGGTTTAAATTTATGATAGGGAAATTCAGATACTTTATTTCTCTAACAAGTTGCGGAATCTTCTAGCCAAAAAGACGAATTTTCAAATAAAATGATAAATCTTCAAAATAAAAAATTATTTCAATGAGTTGAAAACAGTTGAATTTTCGACCATAAAATATGAATTTTCAAATAAAATGATAAACACTAACATAAAATATCTCAAATAGTTTTACTTGAAACCAAGAAATTAAATACAACGAAAAATTACGAATATTCAACAAAATAGTTGAATCCTCAACCAAAAGAGATTAATTTAAACCAAATAGTTGCATTTTTAACCGAAAAGAATTAATTTTCAACTAAGAAGATTAACTTTTTACTGAAAAATACAATTTTCTTTGAATACACTTAAATTTTCATACAAATATTCGAATTATCAGCTAGAGAAGGTGCATTTTTCATTAAAAATATCAATTTTCAACCAAAGATGAAATGGCTACATTTTTACTTAAAAAATTGATTCTCAATAAAAAAAAAACAATTTTCAATAGAAAAGTTCCTTTTCAACTAAATAGTTTAAATTTTGATAGGGACATTCAATTACTTTAATTTTCTAACAAGTTGTGGAATCTTCTAGCCAAAAAGTAGTATAAAAAGTAGTTGTACTTTGAAGCGAAAATTCAAATTTGACCTAACAAAAAGAAAGTACCAAAAAAAAGTACCAAACGATGCAAAATGGAAAGTGATTTTAATCTTAGGTAGGAACTTTTTTACGTGCTGATCAAAGTTATTATATTTCTAATAGGAAAAAGCTCATTCTCTAGAAAAATTAAATTTTTTGGTATTTCATGCAATTTATATGCTTTTAATGAATTTTGCAGAAATTTTTGATGTAAGTTGTTGGCTTTAGGGTCAGGTGAATGGAAACGAATTAAGTTGTTTCACAAGTTTCGGCACACAATGGTGGCCCTCATCAGTGAGTTTTATTAAATCTGTGAAAAGTACATAATATCTTGTAGGTACGCAGTTTTACAATTGGAAGTGTTATTCATTGGTTGAAATCTAAGTTGTGGAATTATAAAAAATTATTTAATTAAAAATTTGTATTTTTATTTAATTCTATTAAAAACTAATGTTAAATATTGCAAAATTATTAAAACATGATTTCATTTTAACGAAGTACAATTGATGAAAAAACAATGACAATGTAGCATAAATATATATATATATATATATATACCCTACAAATCTTTTCAAAAAAATTTGTTTTCAAAACGTTGACTTAAGACATTGCAATCGAAAAATAATTTTAAAAAATTATACTCCAGTGGCGTATATTAAATTAAAAAAATTTAATGTAATTTTATTTCTATCTGTTTTTATGATAAATAGCCTTCAACATAATTTTTCGTTCAAGAGAGAAATAATGTTAAGTAAATAATTTGTCGTATGTTATCATGAGGAATTATGTCTGATGGACTAAAATTTGGTTCCCTTGTAAATGTCACATTAGTAAGAATACGAAATTGTGGAAAAAACCTTGTAGTTGAATAATTTAAAGAATATTCTCACCGAATATAAAATTGATGGACATTTTCAAAATGTAATAAAAAAATTTTGTTTCTGAGTCTCTAATTTTAAATTAAAATGTACTAAATTTCTTGTTTTATTTAAAAGTTGTGTCTGTGGAAATAAAATGTTTCATTCTGAATCAAATTTCCTTAGAAATCATCAAAAATTATTGTAGTTGATAATAATTTTTTCAAGTATTCCTCAAACCCAAGTATTATTCAAAAAAGTGTATTGTGACACACTTTGGTAAAAAAATTTTAATATTACATTATCAAAAACCGCAGGCAAGAAATAATTACAAATTGTGTAAAATGAATAAAATGACAAAAAAATGTTGCATTAAAGAATTATTTGAATCAAATATTTCTTCATCGACGCATATTTCATGAAACCTTCGTATTTTAATTTTTTTGTACGGAAAATTATATTTCGAAATTGTTTAAAAAATTTGTTGATTTATATATGTATCCAAATTGGATGTATGTTGAAAAATTATTATTTTTTGTTATAATCCATTGGAAGTAGTGTAATAATGTCATTACTAACCTTATGCATTTTTAATTCTAATTTTAATGAATTTTGATATTATGCATGGGCTATTATTTAATCAGAGTAGATAAAAAAGTGAAACCATTCCTGTAAAGTGAAATTTCGTCAGGAAAATAATTAATATTAGAAAGTACATTTTTCAAACCAACATAAACTTTTAAAAAACAAATTTTGCAACTCAATTGTACAAAAAGGCTTAAAAAGGATAATTTTTTTTGCAATCTTGTTGTACATTTTTTTTGGTTTCATGGTTTAAAAAATGTACTTATAAATGTTAAACAGAGACATTCAGCCATAGACCTTGTGTCGTTCTCCGCAGCGTTCGGTTCTTTTGCCGTTCTCAAAAGTTCGATTCTTGGTCAAACAAAAAATTAATGTTAATTTAACATTATTTTTTATTTTGTTTCATTTATTTGTCATTATTGTTATTATAACAATTAATGTATCAAAGAATTATATTGTCTAATTTTCACTTTTCTGTCCGCAAAACAGAACAAAACTTTCGTTTATAAAAAGGATATACGTTACAGGTAAAAGATGATCTTATTTGAAATTTCATTCGGAATATCTAACTAAAAGCTATTTTATTATTTGTATTGAGATAGAGAAAAAAAAATAAAAAAAGCGTCCTTTATCCTGGACTACTTTCTTCACTTTTCCTCCATACTATTTGTATTCCTCGTCAAATGGTTTATTCAATGCACTGAGTCTCTTATATGTTCGTACAGCAGCACTCATCCTTGTCTTGTCTCTGATGATAAAGAAATTGTTATTGAACACGTAATTTCAATTATGTTTGACTCAACCTATCTAAACTTGATATGATGCATATTTTATACTTTTCTTGTTAAATGAAGTATAGTCACGATTGCACCAAATTTGAAGGAATCAGGAATCAGAACAATGTTAAATAAGGAAAAAGTTGGTATAATATAAATTACATTTGGCAGTCCTGGTGGACAAAATTTTTACAACAAAGTGCAACAATTCTACAACTGTAAATTTGTGTTAAAACCTGTACTTTTTGTAAAAAAATATGCAAAACTTAACAAAAAAATGCAGTTAAATACAAATTACTCATTTTTTCTTGTATTTTCTTGTAGAAGAGTAAATGAATCAACAATAAAGTATAAGTTTTTATAATTCAAAAATTTGTAAAACTTTTTATTGATATTTTTTTCCTTTGTTGTAAAAATCTACAAAGCATTACAGGAAACTACAAGATTTTACATTTTTTTAACTCTTAGTTACCACACTTCTCGGGAGTAACACGCTTACCACACATAGGTCCTAAGGACCCAGGCGAGAAAAATTGTTATAAAAAATAAAACATTGCATATATTTACATGGAAATTTTTTCAGAACTTCTTGAATACCTATTGTATAAGGCTGCATAGGTTATGTAGTCATAAAATAAATTTAAATACGTTAAAAAAATTGCAAAAGTAAAAAAAATGGTAAAAATGGTTATTGTTACTAACAAATTTCTAGCTTTTTGAATTCTCAATACTAACAGCTAAAAATTGAGCGGAGTCTTCTACTTATGTACCGCTATAAGAAAAAAATAGTAGTTCAGTGGACCTTTAAAAAAGGATATTTATTTTGAAGAATGAATTACGAAAAAAAGTGAAAAAATGAACACATAAGTGCCGTGATTTGGAGAAACTTTCGGGACACAACATTTCGTACTGTTCCTGTATCTTAAGATTTATGTTTCAATTTTATAACTCTACTTTATGATTTTTTGATATTTTATTGATGTAAAAATAGATAAGAATATTTCTTGAAACAAGTAAATAGAAAAAAGTTGGAAATTTCTACTCGAACTATAGAGGTTATAGAGTGGGATTGTATACCGTCACTCCGTTGAGAAATTATCGTTATTAAAACGGTATATATTTTTATTAAAAAAATTAGACGTTGTTAATTGAAAATTATACACTTTATTCTTCAATGTAAAGCTAAATAAAGCTACTATACGCTAAAAAAAATCATTCCAGAAAATCATTTTCGAACGTACTTACCACACATGGGTCCAAAAGACCTAGACCCATTTTTGAATAGTTGACAAAAGTAGACTAATGGCTCTAGCGTCATGCTAAATAACCTGAAGGGTAGTTAAACTCTTGAACTATCTTTAACTATCGTCTTTAACTATCTTTAACTATCGTCCTGGGTCCTTTGGACCCACTGTGGTAACTAAGGGTTAATTTGGGGGTTTGACGCCATAAAACACGTTTAATTTTATGTAAATTATTGTAGAAAATTACAAATCTTTACAAACAATACAAGATTCCACTAAAGTTTTAATATTGGGAAACTGTACTTGAAATTATAATATAAATACTGGTAGATTGTTGTAAAAATGTACAAATTTAAGCAAACAAAATATAAATTTTTACAAAAATACTTTTAGAATCCGCATCAACATTACATTACGACTTGAACTTGACTGTCCATTTTGGTAGGATATGCAATATATAAGTTTCTAAAAGAAACTAAAATTAAAAAAAAAATATATAAAACTTTTACGAAGAACTTTTGCCATTATAATAAATCACATTGAACTGTAGTTCGATTATTGAAACTTGAACAATAATTAATTTTACAGAACAATTCTGAATATGTTCAAAATCGAGTAAGTTAGATATTTTAACGTTAAAAAAGGAAATTTTTTAATTTGAAAATCTACTATTCTCAATTTTGAAATAATTTTACATTAATAGGTGCATAATTAAGGGCTCTTATTTAATTCAAAATCATATTCAAATATTGTTTGAATCTAAAATATTCCATTTTTAACCATTTATTTTGAAATTTTCTAATTTAAGATGACATTTTTTTTAATATTTAGCAATATTTTACTTTTTATTTAAAATGAGCAATCATGAATCAAATATTAAAAACTAAACAATTTAATTCTGAATTATTTTTGAAATAGAAAGCCTTGAATCTTTAATATTTCACAGTGTTAAATTGAAACTTCCAACGTTACAATTTTAAAAGTTCTATTTTACAAATTTTGAATATGTAAGTACAATTATTGAATTTTGATGCATAAATAATTGAACAGTGACCAATTTCGAAAAAATTTGAGTTAGTTATATATTTACAAATTTTGAAAATATCCATACTTTTATAACTGGAAAAGATTTCGAAAAATGAAAAAGTAAATTTAGATTTTTGAAGATTTCGAAACAAAATTTCAAAGCTTTTAAGGATCTTTGAAGGTTTTGAAAGATTTATTAAGTTTGCTGGGAACTTTTAAAATGATTTTTTATTTTGAAAAATTAATTTAAAGAAAATATTGGAAGAGATTAAAAAATGTTTTCCATTAATTAATGACGATTGAACAATTATTAATTTAGAAAATAATCGAGTAAGTTCAAAATTTATTTAGAAGTTTTGGAAAGATTCCAAAATAATTCAAAACGTGGAAAAATTTCAAAACATTTAAAAAACAATGTAGATTTTTGAAGATTTCGAACAAAAAATGAATACGCTTTTTAAGCGGTTTGAAAGGTTTCAAATGAATAAAAAATTGGTATCAACATTTCTAGGAAAACTAACAAAAATTTTCTTTCCGAAACGTTAATTTAAAAAGAACATTTAAGATTTTCAAAATTTTCAAAAAAGGTTCTGGATGATTTTAAGGTAGTTATTTTTATATTTGCAGGATTTTCAAAAAATTAACTGTAGGAAAATTTGTGTTCCAAGATAAAATCATTATTAGATTCCTGGAAAATTTTTTAATGATTTTTTTAAAACAAATGTTCAAGAGAGTATTTAAAAACATTCCAAAACAAATTTCAATGTATAAATTAATATTTCTAGCTTAAAATTACTTAAAATTATGTAATTTAAAAAATTCATCAATTTCTTATTAATTCTTCAATTCATAGCATTGAAAATGATAGCATGGATTTCTATTTTTTTTAATCTTTTGGCTGTATAATGTATAAAATTTAAAAGATATTGAGAACATTGCAATGACCTAATTTTAAATGGCGTATATGGTGTCCACTCAATTGTTATATATTTGAAAAAAAATCTTCACACGTAAGATTTTTTATTGTTTAATAACGATTATTCATTATTGTATTTTATTCTGAACATTTCTGATCCTAGGACGAAAAAGAACAACTTTTTGGCTAAAAACATGTAAATTCCTGTAGATTTTTGCAGTTGTAAATTCTTGTATTATTATTATTATTATTAAACCATTAAGCCATTTATCTGGCATTGATATAGATGAAGATATTTATCAACAATAGTAATTTTTTTTAACAATTATTTGTGTTGAAACTGATTAATTATAAGATACTTCAAATGATTAGTGGACAAAAAGTTAAACATTTAAGAAAAATCTGCAATTTCTAGCATTATTCAAAGAGAAAATTATTAAAAACAATAAGAAATTGTTTAAATGGTTATTTTTGTTTAAATTGATTAACTCTTACCTCACTTTATTGAAATTTGGACAAAAATTGGGAAAGTTTGGAAAAAAACGCGACTTTCTATCTCTATTCTGCGAGGAAATTACTAATAGCAATAATAAAGTGTTTAAACAATCAATGTAAACATCCAATTATCGGTATAAAGTAGTATTTCATGTATTGGGAACAATTTTCATTTTAAAAACCCGCAAAAAATCATAAGTAGCGCCAAAAACTCGCAAACCCCATTTTCTCACTTATGGGGTTTCTTTGGGACCCTATAAAACAGACTTATGGTGTTGGTATTTGAAAAGTGATATTTTATTCGTATTCTATGGGTGACTGTGAAGAGAAATGTTAATTTTCAAATTGATCCAGCCAATATTGACGATTCTGAATAAAATCTACAAAACCGTCTTTTTTATTACGGGAAATACGTGTTAAATTGTCCGGGCGATATGCATAAAAATTCGAGAAGAAAAATTTTTCAATGTATTTTTGTACCATCCTAATTGAGTAACAATGATTCCTCATTTGTAAAAGTAGCTTTACATCAATGTATTTAACTTTTTTTTGTAAATACTTTTTTTTAATCCATGTTTCTAACTGAAAATTTAACTAATCAATTTTTGGTTGAAAATTGATCTTTTTGATTGAAAATTCAACAGTTTGTTTGCAATATTTTTTGGTTGTAATATGAATTACTACATTTTTTGTCCAGAATTGATCTTTTTTTAAATGAAAAATTACTCGTTCGAAAGTTAAACTCAGTTGTTAAAAATGATTTTTTTTTTCTCGCTGAAGATTTATAATTTTAATTGAAAATTTGGCGAAAATTCGGGTTTTCTTTGGTTGAAGATTGATCTTTGTCAAACTGAAATTGTAACTTTTCCAGTTGAATATTTCATAATTTTAGTTAAAAAATTCATCTCTTTCATTGAATATTACTTTTTTAACTAAAAATGTAACTATTCAATTTTTATATTCTCATTGGAGAAGGTATTAGATTTGTGTAAAATTTGAGCCCCCCCCCCCCCTTTTCGTCAAATTTCCGCGTTTTGAAACCCCCTGAATCCGAAAAACAGATTTTCACGAAATTGTCTGTTTGTATGCATGTATGTATGTAGGTATATATGTATGTATGTATGTATGTATGCATGTATGTTTGATGAAATTTCAAAAAGTGATCACTTTTTTCAAGATTTAAAAATTCTATGTACGTTTCTTAGTAGTGCTCAGAAAGGTAAACAATTTATCCTAATGACTTTTTTTGATGGAACAAAAATTACCGGAGTTGTAACATTTACAAAATTCCAAAAAACAAATGAAAATGAACATTTAAAGTCAACCAACGTACGATATGAAAAAATATCAGTGAAAGAAAAACGTTGCATTTTAAACATCCTACAAGATTATTATACAACAACTTTTTCAATTTTGTTGAAAAATTGAAAGTTCAAATTTTGACGGCACAAAGAATAATCAAAAATTCCATTTTTCGGTCACACTATACAAAATACGAAAAAAGATAAAGTGACAAAAATTGTGTATTCAAAAAAGATCTACAAATTTGTAGAAAATCAATTTTCGATAGGACGCGTAGTTTTTGTCTTATTCCTGAAAAACCGCGTTAAAAATAGAAAAATTGAATTTTTAGACAAACGACACAAGATACGGAAAAACAATAGAACAAATTTGTTTACACAAAAAAGAGCTACAAATTTGTTATGAATCATTTTTTGATAAGATGCGTAGTTTTTGTTCTAATCTTGAAAAATAACATTAACAATAGAAAAATTAAATTGGTGGAAAAACGACGCAAGGTACGAAAAAAAAATGAATAAAAAAAAAGTGTGTGTTCAAAAAAGATCTACAAATTTGTTAGCGATTACTTCTTGATGGGACACGTGGTTTTTTTTGTTGAGGATTGAACTATTTTTTGAAAATTTCTTTATTCTTATTATTTTCATTCTTTGATAGAAAGTAATCTTTTTGGTTAAAAATTCAATTATTCTAGTTAAAAATTCATCATTTTATTTTTAAATTAATCTTTTTGGTTCAAAAATTCAACTATTCCATTTGAAAGTTTATAATTTCAACAGAAAATTCATCATTTTAGTTGAAATTAATTTCTTTGTTTGAACACGTTTTTTTTAATGTGAAAAATTAACTATTCTTTTTTGGTGGACAATTGATCCTTTTTAGTTAAAAATTCATGTCTTTTGTTGAAAATTCGTCTTTTTTGGTAGAAATTAATCTCCTTGGTTCAAAATAAGATTCTTGGTTGAAAACTTAACTATTCCAGTTGAAGATTAATTATTTCATATGAAAATTCATTACTTTGGTTGACATTTTTTTGTGTGGAAATTTATTATTTTTTAGCTAAAGATTAAACTATTCCATTTTTTTAACGGATCTTTTTTAGTTCAAAATTCAACTATTTGTTGCTAAGAAAAATTATATAAAAATAAATGTTGATTGAATTAAACAAATGTTTGTTTGAATCAATCAAATATTTGTCTTACCCTGTATCGAAGAAAGAATTTGTTTCATTCAAACAAACATGTTTCTGAGTGTATATAAAATCAACCTTTTTTTATCATGTCCAAGAGAAAATGTTTATGAATTAATTAAAAGTTGAAAGTTGCAGGAAACTCAGCACGGTGCATCTGTATGACTATATTCTTACATTGAGAAGAACCGCATTCTCTGACAAAAAAAAGTATTATGCAATTGAAATTTACTGTGAGAACCAGAACTTTACTTTTATCACGAATATTAAATTCATTCAGAACTCACTCGCGCAAGTATATAAGCATTTCAAAATGACTTTCATTACTTGATAAGAGTTTATTATGGGCAACAATATGCACGCGTTGTATATATTCTGAATGGAGGAATGGATGAAGCAGTGGCGGACTGGGTTAACCGATTTTATTCATATATTATCGTAAAAATTTCTAAAAATTTTCATTTTTTTTTCATTTTCATTAAAAATTTTTCATCATAAAAAAATTATCGCATCCGATTTGTTGTGATGCTGTTTCGCTGCAGTAAAGAAATTCATTTAATGGATTACTATACTATTAGGCGAAACTATGATAGAGTAGGTCACTTTTAAGAGAAGGTAATTTGCATTTATTGAAATATGCAAAAAAGTTTGTTCTTAAAACTCTAACAACAAATGGGAGAGATAAGAAAAACTCATTTTGAGCATTATCAGGGTTGCTACAAAATCCCGATTTCGAAATTCCTTGACTTTCCTTGATTTTTCCCTGACCAATTTTTCATATTCCTTGACCGTTCTACATTTTTCTTTTATAAAAACAACCTTTTGCCTAGGAAATCATTAAATAATTGAAAAAAAAGATTTTTTTCTAAATTTAGTTTAAACACTTTTAGAGACGGCAGTCGTACAGACTTTTTTAAAGGGTCATCCACAAATTACGTGAGAAATATGTAAACTACATGAAATTTTAAGCAAATAGATGAGTTTCCAACTCAAAAAGATACATTTTGAACCAAAAATTGATTAATTCAATTTTCAGTTGAAACAGTTAATTTTCAACCAAGAACACCGGAATTTTCAACTATATAGTTACATTTTGAAACAAAGTGATGAAAATTCGGTAGAAAAATGAATTTTCAACAAAAAGTGTATTGTTTGATATTTCCAACAGAAAATATTTCAATTTCCAATCAAAAATAGTTGAATTGAAACATACAAAAATACGAATTTTGAACAAATAAGTTGAATCTTCAACGAAAACAAATTAATTTTTAATCTAAAGAGAGGAATGTTTAATTAAAAAGATTTTCAGTCGATAAAGAAAAAAAAATTGAAATATAATAATATAAAATTACAATATAATGATTTTCAACCAAAAAAGCGAATTTTCAACAAGATAGTTTCCAAAAAGCAAAGAAATCTCTTCAAAAAAACTAAAATGTTGAATCTTCAACCAAGAAAATGAAATTTTAACCGAATAGTTGAATTTTCAACCTAAAAGATAAATTTTCTACAAAAAGAGACAAATTTCCAACACAATATATGATATTTTAAATAAAAAAGATAGATTTTCAACCAAAAATGAAATAGTGAACTTTTCAGTTAGAAGAATGAATTTTCATAAAAAAAGAAGAATCTTTCAATCAATGAAATTTATTAATTTTGAACCAAAAAGATGACAATTCAACTAATGAGATTACTTTTCTACCAAAAAAGAATAATTTAAAAACTTTAATTTTCACTTAAAACAGATAAATTTCCAAATTAAAATAGAATAGTTAAATTTTCAATGAAAAAATTTATTCTCAAAGAGATAAAATAAATTTTCAACGAAGCAATTGAATTTTTAACCAAGAAGATTAAATTTCTATTGCAAAAGAAGAATTTTCGACAAAAAATGGAGTAGTTAATTTGTTAGTTTAAAAAAATAATTTTCAATAAGAAAACTAATTTTCAATCAAAGAAACATATTTTTAACCAAGAAGATAGATTTTCTATCGAGAAGATTAATTCCTCACCAAAAAAGATTAATTTTGAATAAAATAGATACATTTTTAACAAAATATTTGAAGTTGAGGAATTTTCAACTCAAAACATGAATTTTCTACCAAGGAAGACAAATTTTCAACAAAATACTTGATATTTCAACTAAAAAAGATGTATTTTCAACAAAACATAAAATAGTTAAATTTTCAGTCAGAAAAATAAATTTTGAACGAAAAAAAAACAGATTGTCAACAAAATAGTAAAATTTTTACCAAAAACAGATAAATTTTCATATTACAATACAATAGTTAAATTTTCAGGATTTTTCAACCTTAGATTTGAATTTCCAACCAATGTAATGCATTTTCAACCAATAAATTGATTTTTTGACTGAAGAAGATAAATTTGAAATCAAACATGGAATAGATAAATTTTCAGTTGAAAGAATTAATTTTCACAAAAAAAAATGCATGAAAATAGTTAAATTTTGAACAAAAAAAGGGGGGTTCCAACTAAAATGATGAGTTCTCAAAAAGAAATGTAATAGTTGGTATTTCAACCAAAAAATATCTATTTTTGAATAAAAAGCAATTGAATTGAAGAACAAATAAGAATTTTCAAAAAAACTTGAATTTCATACAAAAAAAAGGATTTTTAACTTGAGTCATGAATCCATGACCAACAAAATTTTTGTTTCAAAAGTAGTTTAATTTTTAACCAAAGAAGAGGCTAGAGAGCAAACAGAGGGGTTTCCAAAAAGCAAAATAGCTTTCTGGAATGTGTCAGGCTTGAAGAACAAGAATGAAGGTTTCTGGCGGGAGTTAGAAAAGTGGGACGTGATTATGATGAGTGAAACCTGGGCGGATGAGAAGGATTGGAAGGGGATGAAAAGGTTGTTACCTAAAGGGTATGTGTGGACAATGCAAGAGGCAAGGAAGGAACACGTTAAAGGTAGAGGAATGGGCGGCATGGTATCAGGGGTGAGAAAAGAATGGGCAGTAAAAGGTAAAACAGAGCAGGACAGGGAAGAAAAGGATGGAACAATGGTAAGAAGGATTATAATAGGGAAAGTCAAAATAGCGGTGGTTTGTGTATATAGAAGAAGAGGGGAAGAGGAAGGTTGGAGAGTAATAAGGAGGTGGATGGAGGAAAAGAAGGAAGAATTGGTTTTGATAGGAGGTGACTTAAATGCCTGGACTGGCGAGCAAGGGGGAGGGATTTGGGATGAAGAAAAGGAGGCATGTATAAGGAGCTCCAAACATAGGGAGATAGACCGGGAGGGGAGGAAGTTACTAGACATAATAGGAGAAACCGGATGGTTTATATGTAATGGCAACATGAAAGGAGATGAGAAAGGGGAGATTACATTTATAGGTAAGATAGAAACAATAATAGACTACATCTTGGCAGAAGAAAGAATGAGTAATATGATATGCAGTATGAATGTAGGGAATGAGATAGGGTCAGAACACTTCCCAGTAATAGCTACACTGAAAGGTGGCGTCCATAAGCGCGGCAGAGGGAGAAAGGAAAGAGGGGGGGAAAGGAACACGAAAATGGGAGTCTGGGGGGTAGATAAATTAAAAGTGTTTGAACAGAAGATGGAAAAGGAGAATGTTAGATATGAAAAGGAGGAGGGTGTAGACTCGTTAATTAAAAGGTTGAAAGGGTCGATTGAGAAGGTGAAGGATGAGATAGGTACAAAAGAAGGAAGAGAAGAGGGAAAGAGAGGATGGTGGGACGAGGAATGCAGGGAGAGTAAGGAGAGAATGAAAGAGTCTGTAAGCAAATGGAGGAAAGGAGAAATAGAGAAGGCGGAGTACAACAGGAGAAAAAGAGAACATGAGAAGATGCTGGAAGGGAAAAAGCAAAGGGGAACGGAGAAATACAAGGAAGAAGTAGAAAAAGCAATCAAAGAAGGTAGGGTCCGGGATGTGATAAACAGGGAAAGAGGAGGAAGGAAGGGCGTGAATGAAGAAATAGAAATGGATGAATGGACGGATTATTTTAAGGGTCTGTTAGGGGGAGAACAAAATAGGATCAAAGGGGAAAATAGAAAGACAGTCCAGGGAGAAACGGAGGAAGCGAGCGAAATAACAAGAGAAGAAGTAAATGAGGCGATAGATAGACTGAAAAGAAACAAGGCCACAGGAGAGGATGGTATGGAGAACGAAGCGATAAAGTATGGAGGAGAAGGGATTAGGGAAGTGATGTGGAGGATATGCAACAAGGTCTGGAAAGGAGAAGGGTGGCCGGAGGAGTGGATGACAGGGCTGGTAGTACCGCTTGTTAAGAAAGGGGAGGGTAAGAAGGTAGAAGAGTACAGACGGATCACTCTCGTGCAAGGGGGCTATAAAATATACACAGAAATTCTAAGAAAAAGGTTAGAGAATCAGATAGAAGAGAAGCAAAGTATCCCACACAACCAGACGGGATTTAGAAAAGGGATGGGGACAATAGACAACATTTACGTACTCAACTACTTGGTTAACAGAAACTTAGGGAGAAAAAGAGGGAAATTAGTCGCTTTGTTTGTAGATTTCAAAGCAGCTTTTGACTCAGTGAATAGAAAAGTGCTATGGCAGGCAATGAAAGAGAGGGGAATAGAAGGAGGGCTGGTGGAGAGGATAAAGGAAATTTTTACTGAAACCAGGATTAGGGTGAAGATACGCGGGGAAAAAGGGGAGGTTTTCTGGACAGGAAGAGGTCTAAGGCAAGGGTGCCCGTTGAGTCCACTACTTTTTAATTTGCTGCTGGCAGACCTAGAGGAGAAGCTAAAGGAGAAAGGGAAAGGGGGGACGATCCTGGGTAATAGCAAACTATACTCCCTAGCATACGCGGACGACGTAGTTCTAATAGCAGACGATGAGAAGGGGATGAACCTAATGATAAGAATTTTCGAAGAGTACGTGGGAGCAACAGAACTGACGGTGAACGTAGGGAAGACCAAGGTGATGTGCTTCAGAAATAAAAAGACCAAAATAGGTTACGTTTGGAAGATGAACGGACAAACAGTGGAAATTGTGGAGGAGTTCTGTTACCTAGGTTTTTGGTTTGAGTCAGGAGGGGGAAACGATTTGCAGGTGAGGAAAAGAATCGAAAGTGCGAGTAAAGTAATGGGCCAAGTATGGGGTATAGGAAAGAGAAGGTTCAAGGACGATTGGAGAATGAGGGTTTGGTTGTTTGATGCGTTGGTTTGGGCGGTGTTGTGTTATGGAGTGGAGGTTTGGGGATGGAAGGAACATAGGAAAGTGGAAAGCATACATGAGAGATTTCTGAGATGGGTAATGGGGGTTAGTTGGAGTTGTCCAGGATACATGTTAAGGGAAGAACTAGGAAGGGAAAAAATGGTAACTAGACAAATTAAGAGAGCCTGGAGGTTTGAAGAGAAGCTGAAAAGGGGAGAGGGGAGCAGAATAGCCAAAGTATGCTTGGACGAAGTTCGGAACAAGGAGACGAGAGGCAATTTGGGAAATTCAAAATGGGAGGAAGAAAGGAGAAAAATGAGGAGTGTTTGTGATATACAGGAAGGGGTTCTGGATTGTCAGAACATTGAATTAGAGCTATTAGTAAGACAAGGAGAAGAGAGATGGAGAAAGATTATGGATTCGAAGTACAATAGATGGTATATGATGGTCAAACGGGTGACGGAACCAGAATATTTGCAAAATATGAAAAAGGAAGATAAATGGAATAGGGTGATACGGTTTAGAATGGGAGAAGGAGTGAGAGCTTGTAGATATTGGATGGATGAAGAGGACAATCTGTGCAGAGTATGTGGGTACGAAGTGGAGTCATGGGCACATGTGTTCGAGAGGTGTACGGGAGAGGAAGATGGACAGTTGAGTGTGGATGAATGTGTAAGATGGATTTTGGATGGTAATGGACAGGGAGTGATGTGGATGAAAAAACTGGAAGAAATAAGAGAAAGCAAAGGATCAGGGTAGAGCCAAACGGGTAATCCTGTTTAAAGGAAAATAACGAGTAAAAATGTTTAATTTTCAAATCGGTCTAAATGAATTTGATGGTAAGAGAAAACGGAAGCCCGGGAAGATCGCTCATTGCCTGTAGTTTAAGAAGAGTAGTACTAGGATTATTGTTGTTATATAAGGCGATGCATTAGAAAGTAAGTAGCGGTTAAGCTAGACTAAGGATGAAATGTAAACATATGTACAGGGAGCGGAGGCCCTCAAACCCGTAAAAGGGAGAGTTCAAATATACATACATACAACTAGTTGTTATTTCAGCCAAAAAAGATTTTAATTTTAAATAAAAAACAGTTTAATTCAACCAAAAAATATGAATTTTCAACAAAATAACTAAATTTTTACCTAAAACAGAGAAATTTTCTACGAAATAATTAAATTTTGAACCAGACAAGATGCATTTTTAACCAAGATGATTAAATTTCTAAGAAATAGATCCATTTTTGACCAAAAATGCATTAGCTAAGTTTTTAATTTAAAAATTAGTTATTGATACAAAAACTGATTTGTAACGAAAGAAATTAATTTTAAACTGTAAAGATCAATTTTCAACCAGAAGGTTAATTTTCTACTAAAGAAGGGTAATTTTTAACAAAGACGGGTTTTCAAGCAAAAAGAAGGTCTTTTTAACAAAATTGTTGAATTTTCAAAAAAAAATAAAATAAAATAAACTTCATTTTCAGTTTATCGAAATTTCCCTGACTTTCCCTGATCAGTTTTGACTTCCTCGACTTTCCCTGACTTTCTGGAATTCCCTGACCTGTAGCAATCCTGATTAGAACCAAAACGAAATGACTTTCATATTAAAATGTTGAACAATTAACTGTAATTTTTATCGTTAAAATGGTGGTATTTGGAAGTCAATATTTTTACGAAATTTTTTAATTATACATGAATAAGTGCGCTTTCGTCTCTAAATTTGTTTACCAGAAGCGATTACCTATTCGACAATAGAGAGAGACCTCAATTTTTGTTTGAAAACATTTAGAGCAATCAAATAAAATATTTTATAGAGAATTTGTTTTTGAACAAAAATAGTTAAGTCTTGCCAATGTGTAAATAACTATTCTGAATGATTGACTATAAATTGTATAAAATATTTAGACATTGTTTGTGACCTACTTTAGCATTGTTTTCCATATGAATAATAATTAATTATAATTAATTATTTAAAATACTAATGTATGCAAAATAATTGATTTAATTTGATTAATAGCTAGGACACCACATGTGTTAATCATTTGAAATTAAAATTAATTATTTTGAATATATGTTTACTCTTAATTAATTATTGTTTACTGTATGTTCGTCACCATTCATAGGACGGTCTCCCCTACATAAAGTTTTTACCAAGAAGTTGATTTTTCAACTTATAAAGACAAATTTTCAACAAAAAATGGAAGAGTTCGATTGTCTGATGAAGAAAATAAATTTTAACAATTAGACAAAAGTGAATTTTCAACAAAAAAGTTGAATTTTCAATCAAAGAGGTGAATATTTAAAGAATGCATTTTTAACAAAGTAGTTCAACTTGCAATCAAGTAGTCACATTTTTAACCAAAAAGATAAAATTTCCACAAAGAAAATTAATATTCTAGCAGAAAGAAGAAATAGAAAAATCCATAAATTTTCCACCACATTGTTGAATTTTGAAGTTAAAAAGACGAAGTATCTACAAAACAGTTAAATTTTCAACTTGAAAATATGATTCTTTAACAAAAAAGTTGATTTTCTATTAAATAGTTAAATTTTCGTAAATATAATTCAATTCTCATAAAAATAGTTTAATTTTCTTTAGTTTAGTTTTACTTTAAACCAAATAGTTGAATACTACGAAAAATTACGAATATTAAACAAAATAGTTGAATCCTCAACCAAAAGAGATTAATTTACAATCAAATTTTAATTTTCAACATTTCTTAGCATTTTTCACCGAAAAGGATGAATTTCCAACTGAGACGATTAATTTTCTACCAAAAAAGACAATTTTTCAGAATATACTTAAATTTTCATACAAATATTCGAATTATCAGCTAGGAAAGGTAAATTTTTTATTAAGAATATCAATTTTCAAAGAAAACGGGAAAATCTACATTTTTAGTTGGAAAATTGATTTTTAATTTAGAAAAAAACGAGTTTTCAAGAAAAAAGTTAATTTTCAACCAAATAGTTCAAATTCATGATAGGGACATTCAAATACTTTAATTTTCTAACAAATTGTGAAATCTTCTAGGCAAAAAGACGCATTTTCAACAAAACAGTTTAATTTTCACCCGAAAATATGAATTTTCAACTAAAATGATACTTCTTTGGCAAAAAAATCTTTTTTTCAAAGTAGTTGTACTTTAAAACAAGTTGATTCTTTAAAACTAAAAACGACGAATTTTCAACTAAAAAGTTTAATCCTCAACCAAAAAATCAATTTTTATTTTAAAATATCAATTTTCAACCGAAAATGGGTTGATTACTTTTTTAGTTTGAAAAATTAAATTTTTAATGAAAAAAACATAATTTTCAAGAAAATAGTGAAATTTTCAACCAGAGAGGTGAATCTTGAAAAAATGAATTTCTAACAGAGTAGTTCAACTTGCAACCAAGTACTTGAATTTTTAATCCAAAAGATAAATTTTCCACAATGAAAATTAATATTCCACCAAAAAAGACGAATTTAAAACAAAATCCATTTAATTTTCAACCAAATTGTTGAATTTTCAAGCCGAAAAGATGAAGTATCTACTAAACAGTTAAATTTTCTACGCGAAAATATGAATTTTTAAATAAAATGATAAATCTGAGAAAAAAAGATTATTTCAAGTAGTTTTACTTTGAACCATATAGTTGAATAAAACGAAGGATGACGAATATTCAACAAAATTGTTGAATCCTCAACCAACAAAAATTAATTTACAACCAAATAGTTGCATTTTTAACCGAAAAGGATGAATGTTCAACTAAGAAGATTAATTTTCTACCAAAAAAGTCAATTTTTTATAGTGTACTCAAATTCTAATACAAATATTCGAATTATCAGCTAGGAAAGGTAAATTTTTTATCAAAAATATCAATTTTCAACCAAAAATGGAATAGCTATATTTTTGGTTAAAAAGTTGATTCTCAATAAAAAAACGAATTTTCAATAAAAAAGTCAATTTTCAACCAAATAGTTTAAATTCGTGATAGGAACATTCGAATAATTTATTTTTCTAACAAATTGTGGAATCTTCTAGCCAAAAAGACGAATTTTCTACAAAACATTTAAATTTTTGACCCGAAAATATGAATTTTCAACTAAAATAACGAATCTTAAAAAAAAAAAATCTTTTTTTTTCAAAGTATTTGTACTCTAAAACGAAAAGTTGATTTTTTTAAAAATAAAAACGACAAATTTTTAACTAGAAAGTTTAATTCTCACCCTAAAAATCAATTTTTACTTAAGAATATCAATTTTCAACCGAAAATGGGTTGGTTACTTTTTTAGTTGAAAAATTAAATTTTCAATGAAAAAAACCGAATTTTTAACAAAATAGTTAAATTTTTAACCAAATAGGTGAATTTTCAAATAAAGAGTTCAACATTCAACCCAACATATGAGTTTTCAACCGAGATAATTAATTTCATAAAAGTGGAATAGTTAAATTGAAGGGCCGGATAATATAACTCGCCGAGCGCTCGAAATGACGTAAAACTATTGTCCAACTTGATAAAAAATGGAAATCGCAAATTTCCATTAACAAAAAATATTACTCGACGCGGCTTGTCAAGGTGCATCTTTTTTCTATCACGCATTTTTTTGCAAAATAACTAGTTTTGAAAATAAAAATTGAAAACTAATTTTTTTTCGCCCGAATAAACGCAATAAAATCAACGTTTAATAAAACTCAAACTGCGGTTTCTCGGAAACTAATTGACCAAATCACTTGAAATTCAAACTGCAAGTTCATGACTCTTTATAGAAGCTAATGATATGAATAAAAATATTGTAGCTATCTATGGTTTAATATTTTCGATCGATGTATCGATCGGCCCGGAAAACCGCGTTTTTCACATTTCACGTAGCGAGGAAGTTTTTCATTTCACGAGTCTCGCCAAAAAGAAACATATCTCCATGGTCGTCAACATTTAGCCAAGTTTTGGGCTAAATTTGACATCGATCCGATGAAAATGGTAGGAGCTATGGATTTTTAAAGAAAAGCGTCAGCGCACGAGGCCGGAGAATCCTGACGCTTGCGGCATTTGCCTAACGTGAAAGCTTTGCGGACACGTGATCTGTTAATTGTAGCACATAATTATTGTTGACAATTGATTCAACGATATTTCCACCCATTTTCAAGCATTTTGCGAACTATTATACCCGAAAATTCATTTCTGCAATCCGCAAATTGTCGATTCAAAAGTCGCGTTGGCTCGCGTGCTCCGATAAACAATTGAAAGGCGTCCACAGCTTTTCTTTTGTTTTTCACTACGCTGTTGCTTTTTCACAATATATCGCGTAGTATATTTTGATGATATGTTAAAACACGTTGAGAAATGTCGGGCGTGAAAACTGATTAAAACAGAGGTCGGAAACGATCAAGAAATAATGATTCTTGGGCTCAAAACGGCAGGAAAAAATCAAGAAATTTGGTATGTATCATTTTTATAATACGGAGAGAAAACGCGGAAAGCAAATTACCGAAATCTTTGGTGTGCGTGGAATAACCATAAAGATAAGGTTTTTTCTATTATTATATGACACAGTAAACACTAGGGTGGTCCAAATTTATACCTGTAAAAATTCGAGTTTCGATTTTTTGTGATAGCCCCCCCCCCCCTTTTTTAGTTTTCCGGAAAAAGAAATTCATTCTTTTTTGTTAACATGGGGTTTTAAATGGGAAAAGCTCGATTTTCAAAAAAATGGAAAAAAGAAGTACTTGTTATAAACTTTTTGTGAATTAAAGTATAGTCCTCTTGAGGAGTATTCAAGGAATAATTTCCATCCAATAACTTTAAATTTTGACACTCAAAATCCTCTTTTATTGTGCCCCGAAAATGCCCTAAAAAAATTCAAAATATTAGTTTTCTATCAAATTCATGCTAAAAATGGTATTTTTTGAAATTTTTTCAACATGAATTATTTTTAATAGATAAGTGACGAGTTTTGAAGTATATTTTGAATAATTTAAAATAATTTCAATTGTTTGAATAATTATTATTTGTTTAAACAATTTTTTTTCCTGTGAATCGTGAAAACTTATTATCTTTCGGAATAAATTATAAAAAAGCTGATGAATGTCAAGGGTTGTAGTTCTTGTTTAACATATTTGCTAATTATTTAAATAATTTTCAATTGTTTAAACAATTTTTTCTTCCAAAAATCGTAAAAATTTATTATTTTCTGGGAATAATTACACAATCAAAGAATGTTGAGTGCAATATATTTTTAAAGGATATTTGGTGATTATTAAAACAATTTTTATTTGTTCAAGTAATGTTTCCCCCTGTAAAGCGAGAACTGGTTGAATAATTACTAAATAAGTTAAAATTTAAAATCGGTTAAGAATTGTAGGCTGTAGGTGATTTCAAATAGTGAATTCTCGATTCAGCCCACTGTGCGTCGGGATTCTCCGGCCTCGTGCGCTGACGCTTTTTTTTAAAATCCGTAGCTCCTACCATTTTCATCGGATCGATGTCAAATTTGGCCCAAAACTTGGCCAAATGTTGACGACCATGGAGATATGTTTCTTTTTGGCGAGACTCGTGAAATGAAAAACTTCCTCGCTACGTGAAATGTGAAAAACGCGGTTTTCCGGGCCGATCGATACATCGATCGAAAATATTAAGCCATAGATCGCTACGATATTTTTATTCATATCATTGGCTTCTGCGAAGATTCATGAACTTGCATTTTGAATTTCAAGTGATTTGGTCAATTAGTTTCCGAGAAACCGCAGTTTGAGTTTTATTAAACATTGATTTTATTGCGTTTATTCGGGCGAAAAAAAATTAGTTTTCAATTTTTATTTTCAAAACTAGTTATTTTGCAAAAAAATGCCTAATAGAAAAAAGATGCGCCTTGACAAGCCGCGTCGAGTCATATTTCTTGTTAATGGAAATTTGCGATTTCCATTTTTTGTCAAGTTGGACAATAGTTTTACGTCATTTCGAGCGCTCGGCGAGTTATATTATCCGGCCCTTCAATTGTCAACCAAAGAGATGAATCTTCAACCAAAAAATGGATTTTTCACACAGTAGTTCAACCTTCAACTTATTAATTATTGTATTTTTGACCAAGAATGATTACTTCTTAGGCACTGTACTTTTTGGGTTAAAAATTGAACTCTTTTCGTATAATATTAACCTTTTGTTTGAAAATTCATATTTTAATGCTGATAAGTCAATTGAAATCTTTTTTGGATGGAAAATATTTTTTCTGAAAATTTGTCTTTTTAATTTAAAAGTTCATCTTTTTTTAGTAGAAATATTGCATCTTTCTTGGAGAAAAATGCAACTATTTTGTTGAAAATTCCACTGTTTCCTAGAAAATTCACTTTTCGTTTGAAATTGGTATTTTTCCGTAGAAAAGTCTATTGAAATTCTTTTTGATGAAAATTCAACTCTTTTTTTCTGAAAATTTGTCTTGCTGATTTCAATATCCACCTGCTTTAGCAGAAATTATATCTTTCTTGGATAAAAGTGCAACCATTTGGTTTAAAATTCAACAATTTTTTTGAAAAGTTATACTTTTTGGTTGAAAATTATTCTTTGGACAAAAATGCAACTATTGGGTAGAGAATTCAACAATTTTGTCAGCAAGTCATCCTTTTTTGGTAAAAATTCGTCTTTTTAGATTGAGAATTTTATTTTTTTCGTAGAAACTTATTTTTTGGTTAAAAATTCATATTTTTATCGTCAAAAGTTAACTAAAATCTTTTCTAACAGAAAATTCAACTAAATTTTTCTAATTTATCTTTTTGACTTATAAATTCATCCGCTTTGGTAGAAAGTTTTTTTAAAAATGAAAATGCAGCTTCTTCGTTAAAAATTCTTCTTCTTTGCTTGAGTATTCAACTATTTTATTTGAACGATTCGGTTGAATCACTTTGTTAAGGAATCATTTTTCTTAAGAGTTATATTTTTAGTTGAAAATTCATCTCTTTTTGAAAGTTTAACTATTTTGTTGAAAATGAATCTTTTTAAATTGAAAACTCAACTACTTGGGTAAAAGTTAAACTATATTGTTAAAAATTTAACTGTTTAGTGGAAAAGTCTTTTTTTTTTGGTTTAAAATTAATTTTTAAACTGAAAATGTAACTTTTCCATTGTTTGAGAGTGATCTTTTTTAGTTGAAAACTCTCCTTTTTTGGTAAAAAAAAAAATAATTTTTTTGAAAATTTCATTTTGGTTGGGTAAAAATGCATCAGTTTCGTGGAGAAATAATCTTTTGCTGATGTCATATTTTTGCTTGTAAATTCAATTTTTGTAGAGAAAATTCGTCTTTTGGCATGAAGATTCAACATTTATGTCAAATTTGCTTTCAGTGGTGAAAAATATTGATTTGTTCAAAATTGGTCTTTTTTTTATACCATTAAGCCATTTCCCTTTCAGGGTAGGCGTGAAACTACCCGATTCGGGTAGTGTTTCTAGGTGGATTATTTACTACTAGTTTAGTGTATTAAAAAAAAGATTAAAAAAAAAACTTTTATACGCCGCAGACATGATTCGGGCGTATTACGTGCCAGTTTTCAGGAACTTAAGTAGCCCTTTATGGGTCAGTGGTGGGAGCAGTACAATAATGGCCTCATTTTTGTACTGTCAAATATTGGGGCCTTTTTTTTACTGCCCCCACCACTATACACTATTCATTATAGTCCGCGTATCATTGGAGGATTGAAGAAATACTTATCGTACATGATAAACCTACAGATAAAGGGGGAGGTACAGAGGGGTGTCGGGGGTGGGCGGGGGTGAAGAGGGGGGGGGGGGGTAATTTTTTTTTAATTTGAGAATTTGAAAATTTTGGAAATTTTAGAAGTTTTGAAAATTTTCAAAAATTTTTGAAAAATTTTGAGAATTTGAAAATTTCGAAAAATTTTGAAAATTATAGAATT
>CAKNXH010056735.1:26213-45432 GCA_932178445.1 Andricus quercusramuli
TTTGAAAATTTGGGAATTTTTTGAAAATTTTGGAAATGTTCGAAAATTTTTTGAAAAATTTTGAGAATTTGAAAATTTCGAAAAATTTTGAAAATTACAGAATTTTTGAAAATTTTTGAAATTCTTGAAAATTTTGAAATTTTTGAAATTCTTAAAAATTTTCAAAATTCCTAAAAAATTTTAAAATTTTGAAAATTTTTGAAATTTTTGAAAATTATAGATATTTTCAAAAATTACACAAATCCCCCAAAAAATTTCAAATTTTCAAAAATATCCAAAATTTTCATATTTTTCAAAAATGTTAAGACGAGCAAATATCAACCGGCTCAGTAAAAATCTTGTTAACCGGCGCTAAAAGTGAATTGTACCGATTCGACTCGCCACGTCAGACCTCCCCTGTGATACATGATAATCGGGGGCAAAAAACTTGCAAATTATGCCCTTGGCGTATAAAGTATAATGTGCACCATGGAACTACGTCGGTCCTTACGCCTTGTGTGTTTGCAATACTCGTCTCCTCGCGCTTCGCGCTCGTCTACGACTTGCATTGCAAACGCACACGCGGCGTATAATGACCGACTTAAGTTCCTTGGCGCACAATGTACTATTTTTCTATATAAATTTCATGTTTTTTTTATTGAAATATAAACTATAACACTTATTGTTGGGAATTCATATTTTTAGGTTAAAAATTCAACTATTATGTTAAAAATTTAATTATTTTGTTGAAAATTCATGCATTTTGTTAAAAAAATTAAAGTAATTTGAGTACGGCTTAAACGGAAAAAAATTGTACTGTCCCATCAGGCGGAAATATTATATATAGTTCATATATAGTGTGAAGTATTATATATAATATTCATTTGTTTGATATAAAAAATGTATAAAACAAATGAATATTATGTATAATAATTCACACTATATATCAACTATATATAATAATTCACACTATATGTATATAAACTATATACAATATTTCCCCCTGGGGTCTTACATAATTTTTTGTTTGAATTATAAAAACCAATTCGATGTAAAGACATCACGGATCTGAAAAATCTCCTCGAAAACGAATTTGGAAAATTAACATTCTAAAGATGTGTCAAATTTTGATCCAAACGTGGATCAAAGCTTTGTACAACGGAAAAATAATTGACATCGACGTAGGAAGATTGTGGAAGGCTTTGATCCACATTTTGGATCAAAATGTAACACCTTAGGATTTAGTGTGAATTCACAAGAAGTGACAGGAAAAAAATGACACGCCTGTCATTATTTTTAGGCGTGCCATTTTTTTCATGTCATATTTTCTTCGTAAGAAGCTACTTTTATTTTTTAACATAGTTTTATCTCAATTTTATTGTAAGAAATCTTTTTTTTTATTTAAGTTTTTTTGAAAAGAATGTATTGAATTTTAGCAATTTTTAGAAATGTTTTTAAATATTTTGGATTGTTGTCTTTTCCTAATTGGAAAATTTAATATTCTAAATAGATTGGTATCAGAATCACCCACAAACTACTTTTATATTTCTGTACATATGCAAAAATTCGTAAGGGGACGTACGTATCATTCAAATACCAGAAATTTTATCTTGTAATATTTTTAACATATGATCTTTGATAAACGGAATAGAAGAGTATTTCAAATACTAATTCAACATTTTTAAATTTATTCATTTATTTTAAACAAAAATATGACTTTTCTACCAAAAATAATGATTTTTAAGCAGAATTCTTGAATTTTTAACAAAATAATTGAATTTTCAAACTTAAGAGATGAATTCTCAACAAAAAAGTTTCATAGTTGGTATTTGAACCAAAAATATGGAATTTAATTTAAAAAATGAATTTTAAAACCAAAAAGACAAATATTCAGCAAATAAAGATTTTCCACTAAAGAAAAAACATAAAGTTCAGCTAAATTGTTGAACCTTCAAGCCAATGGACAAATTTTCTATACAAAAATGGAATTTTTAACCAGAAAATATAAATGTTCAGCAAAAGGAATTAATTTTCAACGAAATAGTTAAACATTTAAAAAGAGATAAAACTTTAATAAAAAAAATTACAAAAAAAAAAGATTTTAGTTGGACTTTTTACTCTTAAAAAGTTGCATTTTTATTCAAGAAAGATGCTATTTTTACTAAATATATGAATTTTTAAATTAAAATGATAAATATGCAAAAATATTTGCATTTTTATCCAAAAAATACTTGAGTATTACTTTTTAACACCAGAATATGAATTTTAAACAACAAGGAAATTTTCTACAAAATATATGAATTTTTAACTGACCAGTTGCTTTTTTATAAGATAAAGATGCAATTTTTACTAAATAAACGAATTTTAAGATAAAACGGGAAATTTAAAAAAAATAGTTAAATTTTCATCCAAAAAAGATACATCAAAATATGTGTTTTAAATAAGAAGTAAATTTTCTACAAAATAGTTGAATTGTCAACAAAACAATTTAATTTTCAATCAAAATGAATTTCCGCTTAAGAAAATTGTTCAATTTTCAATTAAAAAGTTACATTTTTATCCAAGAATGATGCAATTTTTACAAAATAGATCAATATTTTAAAATTAAAAAAAAATAGTTGAATTTTCATTAAAAAAAATTGTCAGCATTAATTTTTAACACTAAAATATGAATTTTAAACAGGAAGTAAATTTTCTACAAAATAGTTGAATAGTCAACAAAACAGTTGCATTTTCAATCAAAAAGGATGACTTCTCAACAAAATTTTTGAATTTTCAACTAAAAAGTGGAATTTTCATCCAAGAAAGATGCAATTTTTACTAAATAGATGCATTTTTAAATAAAAAGATAAATTTTCAAAAATAGTTGCATTTTTATTCAAAAAATATTTCAGTATTACTTTTTAACACAAGAATATGAATTTTAAACAAAAAGTAAATTTTCTACAAAATAGTTGAATTTTTTAACTGAACAATTGCATTTTTATTCAAGAAGGATGCAATTTTTACAAAATAGATTGAATTTTCATTTAAAAAAAAAATCAGTATTAATTTTCAACACAAAATGTGGATTTTAAACAGAATGTAAATTTTCTACGAAATAGTTGAATTTTTAATAATTTTGATCCAAGAAAGATGCAATTTTTACTAAATAGATGAATTTTCAAATAAAAAGAGAAATTAAAAAAAAAGTTGAATTTTCATCAAAAAAAGATTTCAGTATTAATTTTCAACATCAACATTTTCAACCCGAAAATATAAATTTTAAGCAACAAGTACATTTTCTACGAATGTATTTAAAATTTCGATAGTTGAATTTTCAATCCAAGAGGATGACTTTGTAACAAAATTGTTGAATTTTCAACCAAACAGTTGCATTTTTATCCAAGAGAGATACTATTTTTACTAAATAGGTGAATTTTAAAATTAAAAAGACAAATTTTCAAAAATGGTTGCATTTTCATTCAAAAAATATTTCAGTTTTACTTTTCATCGCCAGAATATGAATTTGAAATAAAAAGAAAATTTTCTACAAAATAGTTGAATTATCAACAAAATTGTTGAGTTTTCAACCAAAAAGAATGACTTTTTAACAAAGTTGTTGAATTTCTAACCGAACAGTTGAATTTTTACTATATAAAGATGCATTTTTTATTGCATAGATGAATTATTGAATAAATAGAGAAATTTCAAAAAAATAGTTTAATTTTCATCCAAAAAAGATACATCAAAATATGAGTTTTAAATAAGAAGTAAATTTTCTACGAAATAGTTGAATTGTCAGCAAAATAGTTTAATATGCTACCAAAAAGAATGACTGCTCAACAAAATTGTTGAATTTTCAACCAAACAGTTGCATTTTTATCCAAGAAAGATGCAATTTTAACAAAATAGATGAATTTTCAAATTAAAAAGACAAATTTGCAAAAAAATAGTTGAATTTTCATTTAAAAAATTGCAGTATTAATTTTTAGCACTAAAATGTGAATTTTAAACATAAACTAAATTTTCTACGAAATAGTTGAATTTTTAACCAAAATGGATGACTTTTCAACACAATTGTTGAATTTTCATCCAATTAGTTGCATTTTTATCCAAGAAAGATGAAATTTATGCTAAAACAGATGAATTTTTAAATAAAAAAGACAGATTTTCGAAAAAAAAGTTGAATTCTCATCCAAAAAAGATTTTGGTATCAGTTTTCAACACAAAAATACGAATTTTAAACAAATAAATTCTCTACAAAATAATTCAATTTTCAACAAAAAAGTTGACTTTTCAATCAAAAAGGATAACTTTTCAACAAAATTGTTGCATTTTGAAAAAAATAATAAAATTTATAACTTAAAAGATAATCTTCAAGAGGAAGCAACTGTAAAAAAGGAATATAAATATAATTACAGGGCAAATAAATTACTAAGGAGAATATTATATCAGGGCTATCGCAAGACTTTAATTTGAAAATTCTCTACTTTTTCCTGCCCAATTTTGGAAGACCAGTATCTCAAAATTGTAAATTTTTTAACCTCGAATCTTTCATAAACGGAATAAAATAATTTCAAATTAAAATGGAAAAACTTTAAATTTATTCTGCTTGATAGTTATTTCAAGTCATACAAATTTCCTGAATGTTGCAAGAATTTTTTTCTGAGTCCCCGAATTTTCCCTGAGTAATAAAATAAAAAATAAAATAAAATTCCTTGACTTTTTTAAAAATTGTTGTTGGATCGTTTCGTTTTTCACTCACTAGGTTTCTTTGGGATATTAATTTAAATTTATATTAAATTTATGTATATTTATATATTTCATTAATATTTAAAATGAATTTAAAATGAATTAAATTTAAATAAAAAAAATTTGTTAAATTTGATTATTATTTTATTTGATTATTTAATTTTCATTATTATTTATTAAATTTAAATAACATTTTATTATCATTTATTTATAAATTTATACTGCTAGTTATTCCTTTCATTTGCGAATTTCCAAAAATTACCTACATGAATGAAGGACCCCCCCCCGGAGCTGTTACGTAATTTATGTACGTTCCCTGAGGATGAAAATTATTCAGATTTAACTTGAATATATTTTTAAGAAGAAAAAGTAAAGTTTGTTAGTAAAGAACTTTCATAACAGCGACTCCGCTGAGATTCCTTGTCATTCTGATGATAAAAGTTTCGGCGACTCGTATATTTCCCATGACTTTACATAAGGGGCCGTCGATAAACTACGTTACCAATTTAGGGGGGTCAGTCAAAGAAAAAGTTACGAACTCAGATAACATTTAGTAGGTTTCCTGATGATCACTTTGAACCAAGTTGGCGAATTTTCGGAAAGATGGCCCCTTAGGGTAGTTTTTATTTATTCTTGGTGAAATTTTTTTTGAAGTGAAACTTCTTTTGGGACGGGAGGGAATTGAAAAAAGGAGCGACCGAACGAACGTATATCTTTCTTTTTTTTTTTCTTTTTTTGTAGGTGATTCTGATACCAATCTATTCAGATTATTAACCTTTTTAAATAGGAAAAGAAATACAATCCAGATTATTCAATATTATCTATAAATTAACTAAATTCAAATTATTTCTTTTTTTAAATATCTTTTGATAAAAAGTAAGAATAAAGATTTCATACAATAAAATGGAGGTACAAATTATGTAAACTCAATTTAAAGAAATCTTAAATTATTTATAAGCAACCCTGTAGATTGGAAAGAATCATGAGTTTAGTGTCTCTATTCAAAATTTTTTTTCAATTCAGATGGAATTGAAGTTCATTTTGTAATGAATAATTTTCACAAAAAGCTAGAAAAGGATTCATAATCAAAAAATAGAATTCAAAACAATCTAACTTTTCGGCTCATTAGAGACAAAACAACATAATGAAAAAAGAGGGAAAAAAGGAAAAAAAGTAAAAAAAAAAAAATCAACCTCTCACTTTTTCCCTTTTCCGTCCTTTTTATACTACGAGGGAACCAACATGTTTCGAGGTCAATTTAAACCTCCTCATCAGGGATTATTTATAGGAATAACTAAAGGTATGATTAATTAATATACCTGTAAAGAAACATTTTTTTATATTCAGTGTGAAAAATAAATTCATTCAGTTTGATGTAAAAACAAAAAATTATTTATTGAGAAATTGATTGTTTTTAATGGAATGTAAATTTTTCTATTATTAAGTTTAAAGAAAATTACTTTAACCAACTAATTATTCTATCCCAAACTTTGTTATATCTTGAGAGGTGCTTCTTTAAATTGATAGCTTTGTTACCTTCTCTCCTTATAAATAACATTTTCATAAATTCTCTCTTTTTCTGTTTTTTTTTTCATGATACAGAACTTTAATATCATTCCAATTAAAATCATGACCATGTGTAATCTTATGTTTAGAAAGTACTGAGTGATACCTAGAACTTCTGTGAAAATTATTTTCATGTTCATTTTTTCTAAGTCTAAGTGCCCTTTTCGTCTGCCCTATATAACTTGCATTGCAATCCTTGCAATTAATTTTGTAAATGACACATCTTTTGTCTAGTTTCTCATATCTATCTTTTCTCATTTTTACAATCATATTACTTTTAAAAGGGACTCTATAAGCAGTATGCAAACCTAATTTCCCCAACATTCATTTCGAAATCTTCGAAATTTTTCCAAAGTATGGAAGAACAACAGTGTTAAATGTATTATAATCATCTTTATTTTTTATATTTTGATCATTATTTTTGTTTTTGATATAATTAATTCTGTTCTGCATATGTTTTTCAATGAATTCAAAGGGATAATGATTAAGAAAAAGAATTTGTTTGCATAGTTCAATATTTTTCTCATGGTATATTGGATGTGATAATTTGAGGGCTCTATCTATAAAATTTTTGATGTCTCCTATCTTATTCTGAATAGAGTGATTTGAGAGAATGTTCAGTGTTCTACCAGAACAAATCTTTTTTCTTTGCCAGTCAGTTATAATATGTCTTTCGTCCGTTCTAATTAGAGTCAAATCTAGAAAATTTAATTTTCCTTCAGTTTCAATCTCAACAGTAAACTGTAATCTTGGGTGTATACTATTAAACGCATTGAAAAAGGTGTTAACATAATTTTTATGTACACTAAGTACTGAATCATCAACATATCTTGCATAGAAATCAATATTAAAATCAATTTTTTGAAAAACTTCATTCTCTAAGTCCTCCATAACAATTTCAGCTAAAATAGGTGATAAAACTGATCCAATAGGTGTTCCAAACTTTTGTTTATAAAAATTATTATTGAATTTGAAAAATACCGAATGAAAAACATATTTTATAGCATCAAGAAATTGTTTTTTCGGAATTTTGGTATTTCAATCAATTCCCAACGTTTTTGTATGGCCATTTCAACTCTTTCGTAAGGGATATTTGGAAACATAGCTATTACGTCAAAATATGTGTTCTAACCGTATCATTACATTGTCAATTAGTTACAAGAAATTATGTCTGTTTTTAATTGATGTTTTTGAGATTGCTATTGATTTTTCAATAATTTAACTCAATAATTCTTCTAATTTTCTAGCCGGAGAACCTATTGTTGAAATAACTGGTCTTAGAGGGAAATCCTCTTTGTGAGCTTCAACAAAACCATAGGCTAAGGGTAAATTCGTACTAGTTGTATCAATATTACATCTTTCAATATTATTACCCAAATATTTGTTCATTCTCATTCTATTTAAAATTTTAAAAGTTCCTCTTTGAAGAATTTTGATGGGATTATTCGGTATCAATTGAAAATTATGATCATCATTAAAGATATCTAACATTTTTTGAATATAAGTATCCTTATTAATTGCTACCGTTATACCTCCTTCAACAGATTTAGTGATCATTGATTCAGGATTATTTTTGTAAAAAGTGTTGGTTACAATTGAACCCTCATTGAGTTCTTTTTCTAACAAAGTTTTTGGATTCTCATTTTTTTTTAAATCATTAGATAAACCTAAAAAATTTGATCTGAATTCTTCGATTTTATTATCTGGTATTTTTGTAATATCGGATTCAATATCTTCAATGATTTCAAAGAATTGATTATAGTTTTTTTTCACTAAATTTGTTGCTAAAACGATCACCTAATCTCAAAATGTCAATAACTCTCTGTGGAATAATTACATTTGGAATATTCAGAAACCAGGGGTATCTTTCTGTCTCTCCCTTTTGTGCGACGATTAAAGACTTCTTTTCGATATCCCCACTACTGCCAGGCTCAGCAACCTCTGCATATGCTCTCCCTCTCTCCCTCTCTCGCTCTTCTCTCTGCACTCTCTTACCATGTGATCTCCTCAAAACTCATGATGTCAAAGTTGATCCATCAAAGTTTCACTTCTGCCGCGTGGCCCCACTGCTACATACTGTTTTTTTTTAAATTTCTTTGGTCACGCTCCTAGGTTTGTTTAAATGCCCAAAACAAATCTCCAAACTTGAGCGAAATCGGTTTATATTTCAGGGTCACGCAAAAACCATGAAGTTTCCCATTGTATAACATGGGGAGAAGTCAGCTTTTTGTAAATCTAATTTTTAAAGGTTCAAAATTTGTCAGAGAATAAGAATCAGTGATAAATTTTGATGGTGAATGACTTTAAGCCACTCTTTTGGGTCCCTAAAAGAAAACCCCATAAGTGTCAAATTTGAATTTTATGTAATATTGCAATATATTAATGTGTTTTGAATTTTAAAAATAAATAATCATTAATCTGTCATTTAAGAATATTAAGTAACATGTTAACTAATTTTCAATTGTTTAAACAATTCATTTTTTCAGGTAATTCGCGAAATGAACGTATTTTCTAGACGTTATAAGTTCCTTAATCAATTATAACAATAAAATAATTTGTTTCGATAATTTTACAAATATTTAAATAATGCCTGTTTGTTCAAATATATAGTATACCTAAAAAAAGTAGGATAAACATTTTATCTTACCAAATTTTTGGCAGGTTTTAATATTTTGAAATACTAATTTGTTTTCCAATCAAACTCGTGAATTTAAAAAAAATTGTTAAACAATTTGATTTTGTTTAGATATTTTATTTTCACGTATTTTTAAAAAATTCGAATATTTTGAGGTACTGCCTTATTTTCTAACAACAATTCTAACAATTTGACTTTTTTTTTGTCAGAAAATTAATTTCTTTCGTTGAAAATTCAACAGTTTTGGTAAAAAATGCAACGGTTTGGTTACAAATTAATCTATTTTGGTTGAGGATTTAAATAGTTTGTTGCGAATTCTTTTTTTTTTTGTTGTTGTTGAATTCAACTATTTTTTATTTGAAATTAGAAATGGTTTTTGTTGGAATATCAACTATTACCGGTTTCGTTAAGAATTAATCTTTTTGATTAAAATGTCAAATACTTGGTTCAAAGTGTAACTACTTTTGAAAAAATTAATTTTTATTTCGGTTGAAGATTCGTCATTTTAGCTGAAAATTTAATTTTTTTGTAGAAAATTCGCCGTATGGCTTGAAAATCCATGTATACTGTTGAAAATTCGTTTTTTGCTGCGAATTAATTTTTTCTAACTAAAAATGTAATTATTCCATTTTCAGTTGAATGCTGATATTTTTAATAAGAAATTGATCTTTTTTAATTTACAATTCAACTATTTCGTTGAAAATTCGTATATTTTGTCAAAAATTCATCTTGTTTGGTAGAAAATTTATTTTTTTTGTGGTTTAAAAATAACTTTTTTGTTGAAAATTCATATGTTTAGTTGAAAATTCAACATATTTCATTAAAAATTAACTTTTGTTATGAAATATTAACTGTTTAGTAAAAAATTCTTTTCTGTTAAAAAATCATATTATTGGGTGGAAGATTCAATTGTTTTGTAGATACTTTGTCTGTTTGGCTTCAAAATTCAACAATTTTGTTGAAAATTGATGTATTTTGTTAAAAATTCGTCTTTTTTTGCAGAAAATTAATTTTCTTTCTGGCAAATTCATCGTTTGGTTTAAAAATTTAATGTTTTGGTTAAAAATTTAACTACTTGGTTGTATTCGTTTTCGTTTATAGATAAAAATTTATTTTTCAATCTTAAAATTTAACTATTCCAATTATTTTCCAGAACAAAGTGCCGAAGCTTTATGTTTATTTATTTAATTTGTTCACAAGATTAACAATTGTTGTATTTTCACAAATATAATTAAGTTTATATCATTTTTAAGAATATCTGCATCAATTCAGATTATTAAAGGAAACCGCAATTAAAAAAACTACAAATTCCAATTTTGTGCAAAAAATTGTTTATAAAAATTCTAATTGTTGATAACTTATGGATTTTCTGACTAACACTCTCACAATAATTTAAAGCATTTTTAGCTAAGAACAAATGTTTTTCAGCCACAATTGCGATATTGGGCTATTTATTAATTTAATTTGTTTATAATAATTAAATCTACAACAATCAAATTAATTTTATTCTGAGAGTACTCTTGCGTTTATTCAAAATGATTTTCATTATATGCAAACCGTTGTTGAAGAGTAAATAATAATTATGTGAAAATTTCGATTTTCTCATACTTTGAGTAAACGTATAATAAATAAAAAAATGAAAATCCAAAAATCCATGACCAATGTGCTCTTTCCAATAAAGTGCTCATTAATTAACAAGAAATCGAAAATCGGGGCAAAATTGAAGTCTGTAGACTTTTTTAAACGAAAAATATGCCAAGGCTCGGAACGAGTTACTTTTTAGTAACGTTGTTACTTTTTTGATCCACGTTTACTAAAAAGTTACTTATTTCATGAAAGGGTTACTTTTGGTTACGTTTTTTCCCGAAATAATGAAATGAATGAATTCATTAATCGTATTATTTAAAGATTTGTGAAAAATGTAAAAATTCAATTTTTTCAGTAAATTTGGCACTTTAGAACTGGGAAAATTAGGAAAAACAATAAAATAATTATTATTTTGCATGTAAAATGTATGAAAGAGGCTATCAATCGAAAA
This sequence comes from Andricus quercusramuli, assembly GCA_932178445.1. Lineage (NCBI taxonomy): Eukaryota > Metazoa > Arthropoda > Insecta > Hymenoptera > Cynipidae > Andricus > Andricus quercusramuli. Next base: position 37,166 of record CAKNXH010056735.1, read on the forward strand.
AAAGTTAATCTTCTTGATTGGAAATCACCCTTTTCTTTTGAAAGACATAATTTTATTTTAAAATTCATCGTTTTGGTTGGAAATGTACTGATTTTTCTGAAAATTCGTCTTTTTCGGTTGAAGATTCCCCTGTTTTCGTAGAAAATTCAACTATTTAGTTGACATATAACTTTTTCTTGAATCCATATTTACTGGATGAAAATTCAACTGTTTTGTGAAAATTGGCCTTTTTGGCTTAAAAACTCAACAATTTGGTTGAAAAATCATCTCTTTCGTTGAAAAATCGTCTGTTTAAACGAATTCTACTGTTTTTTTTTTATATTAAATTTCAACCTATTTTGTTCATTGTTCATTGTTAGTTAACAATTCATCTTTTTTAGTAAGAAAAATTCAACCATTTTGTTGAAAGTTGAACTACTTTCTAAAACATACATTTTTTTGTTGAAGATTCATCATTTTCATTCAAAATTCATCTCTGGTTGAAAATGTAACTACTTTGTTGAAAATCAATTTCTCAAACTAAAAATTTAACTATTCCAGTTGAAAATTTAACTATTTTCCTGAAAATCCGTTTTTTTTCTGTTAAGAGTTAGATTTTTAACAGAAAATTCTATTTTTGTTGAAAATGTATCCTTTTTGGATGGAAATTCAACTCTTTAGGCAAAACTTGACATTTTTTATTATAAATTGAACTAGCTGTTTGAAAATGTATGTACTTTGTGGAGAATTTGTTTTTTTTTTGTAGAAAATGTATCTTTACAGCTAAGCTGAAAATTCAATTTTTTGGCATAAAATTAAAATATTCCAATTTGAGATTCATAATTTTAGTTGAAAATTCATCAGTTTGGTTAAAAATAAATTTATTTAACTGAAACTGTATCTGTTTAGTTTTAAGTTGAAAATTGATGTTTTCTAGTTTCAAATTCAAGAATTTGGATGAAAAGTTGTCTTTTTTAATTGAAAATTCAGCTATTTTGTTGAAAATCCACATATTTTGTTAAAATTTGATTCTTTTGTAGAAAATTATTTTTCTCTTCGAAAGTTATTTTCTTGTTTAAAAATTATTCTTTTTGGTTGAAAATTTAAGTATTCCAGTTGAATATTTATCGTTTTAGTTGAAAATTCATCTTTCAGGTTGGAATTAAAATTACTTGTTTGAAAGTTAAACTCTTTTTTTTTACAATTTTTTGTTTGGTTGAAGATTAGTCGTTTTAATTAAAAATTAATTTCTTGGTTAAAAAATGAGCTGTTTCATTGAAAACTTGTTTTTTCTTTGGATATTTTTCGGTTGAACATTTTTTTTTTTAGCTGAAAATTTAACTATTATTCCAGTCGAATATTCCATGATTTTAGCTAAAAACTCATCTCTTTGGTTGAACATTCATTTTTTTAATTTAAAATTTAATTATTCAATTTTTGGTCGAAAAATTATCATTTTTTTCAAGTAAAAAAATGATCTTTTTTGGTAGAAATTTTTCTTCTTGGTTGAGAATTCATCTTTTTGGTCAAAAATTAAATTATTCTTGTTGAAGATTCATCATTTCACTTACAAAATTCATATTTCTGATTTAAAATTCAACTATTTCAGTCGAATATTCGCAATTTTATTTGAAAATTCATTACTTTGTTTAAAAATGTAACTATTTTTTTGAAAGTCAGTTTTTTTATTGAAAGTAATTTTTTAACTGAAAATTTAACTTATTCCAAGTTTAATCTTCAAATGAATGTTAAAAATTAAGTTGAAAGTTTAATCCATATTTATTGGTTAAAAGTCAACTGTTTTGTAAAAATTGGTCTTTTTGTTTTAAAAACTCAACAATTTGGTTGAAAAATAATCTATTTTGTTGAAAAATCCTTTTTTTAAAAAATGAATTCTACTGTTTTTTATATCAAATTAAATTCTTGTTTAGTTATTGTATGAAGTATTACATTTTTCGTTAACAATTCATCTTTTTTAGCCCGAAAAATTCGACCATTTTGTTAAAAGTTGAACTAATTTCTTAAACATACATTTTTTTTTGAGGATTCATAATTTTGGTGGAAACTTGGTCTTTTTTGATAAAAAAATCTTTCTTTTTGGTTATAATTATAAAAATTCACCTACTTATGAAGGGAAACACCGCTAAGCAAGTAACGGAATGGTTTTTATAATTTTTTTTTTCACCCCGAAAATGGTTTTTAACACACGTACGGGAATGACGTTTTTGTTGCCAAGATGCACTTTTCAGTTTTAATATCGGATTCACAAAAAAGAGAATTAATATTTTAAGTTCAATTTTATAAAATCTTGTGTTAAACGATACGCCTAATATTTTTGCATTTATTACTCAACTGCAATTACAATATTTTACTAGAAAAATAGACGTACGGTAATGACGTCTGAAATGACGAAAATTGAGGGACAGCCTTAAAGGCCTTTGCAATATTATTCATTTGGCTTAAAAAATGTGCATACATTAAATTTATGTTCATGTGAAGTTTAGAAACTTGATACGTTAAGCGTTTTTCAGGTTACTGTTTAAAAAAAAGGAGAAAATCAGTTTATCCTTGTGCAAAGTGAGGTTGAGACGCCGTACGGTAATGACGTTTTGGGTCTTCTTATATCAAATTAAATTAAATAGGAACAAAAATGAAAAAAGAACTGATCATTTTGTAGAGGATGATAGTAAGTGTTTATTAAATTTAAAAAAAAAATCAGCTCGAGTTTCTAAGTTAATGTTATATTACTGAAACTTCAAGTTTGCCTTAAATTTGATAATTACCCATATATCAAAATTAGAAAGTTAATCAACTGATTGGTTAACAAGAGTGGGAAAGTGCCAAGGAAAAAGAAGTCTCCGATACTTTACAACTTGAGCAAGACTTTTATTAAAAGTTTCGTTTTGCAGTTTAACTGACGGCAGTTTGAAACTTTGCCAGCCAATTTTCCCGATCGTGTAATTAAAATAGTATTTGTCCTCAGAATATTGGACAATGAGGTATATGTGTAGCCTCCTGACCAATGTAGATGCATGGAACATCGTTGTGAGCCGGGAAACTATTTCCGGTCGATAGAGCGAAGAAAAAACGAAAACCTGACCGACCGGGAAAGTACGTCAGTTTGTGTGACAATGTAACAATTTAAGGTGCAATTTCTCTTAGAGATGTTGGAATTTCGAAAGAGAGCACTATTAGGGCCAAAATAGGTAGCACAATCCTTTTCACATTATTTGTTTCTGACAATAATTTTTTTCAATGATTGAATATTATTTTTTTATTTGAAGGTATTGGTGTAATTAACAAAAAAACAACAAATAGCGGGCGAGTGAATTTTGAAATATTCATTTAACATCAGATTAAAATCTATTTTTGGAATTAGAGCTTTACATTTAATGAACAAGTGCTTTTATTCGTTCTATTATAAGTAGGAAACACTGTCAAAGTAAATCGATTTTCAATTAGAAATTATTTGCCTTGAATGAATGAAATTTTAGCTACGTTTAATCCAGTTCTCCATTTAATTAATTTTTTCCTTCTTATTTGATAGAAAGAAATACTGAGCGTGATAAGTAATAATTAGAGTTATCCGGAAAGGAAGAAAGATAAAGCAGCAAAAAAATGGTTTCAATTAAAAGCATTTTCGTACAAATTGCTGGTTCTTCCTCTATGATGTTCTCCATCATTTTTTTTTTCTTATGCATTCATTCAGGCAGAGATTATATTTGTGAAAACGTTCTTTTAGAAAAGATGGTTCCCTAATGAAGATATTAGCATCATATCTAAAATGTGAATATTACTTTAAGTGGTTTTTTCCAGTTTGTTCTTTTGAATTTTCTGAAATTTGGTTTAACGCAATTTCCAAATGGGGGATTTTAATACTAAAAAATTATTTTTTAACGAGAAAAATGAAATTGTGAATGATTGTTTGATAATGAAGGCAAAATTTCTGTTTTTAACATTTTGCTACCACTCTATATAATTTGTAAACTTTTTTCAACTTTTAATGAGACGAGAAACATGAAATTACGGATACAGGTAAACATTTTTTTAATGATTCGGGTTTTATTTTAGAAGATTCATTTGAAGCTTGAAAGATTTCAAAATATGTCAAAAAAAGAATCTGAAAGATTTTGAGACAATGCTTTTAATTTTTGCAGGATTTAACGAAATGTCAGGGAAACTTTGAATTATTGCAAGAGATATTTCTAAAGTTTTTGAAGTTTTGAAAAGATTTGGAAACAATTAAAACTTGAAAATAATTTTGATCATTTTTTAACAAAATGCAGATTTTTTAAGATTTTGAGATAAAGTTTTTAAGCCCTTTAAGGATTTTGAAAAGTGTTGTAATTTTTTTCTTAAGATTCCAGGAAAGATTTGAATTTATTCTTCATTTAAAAAAATTAATTTTAAGAAAATATTTATGAAAAGTTCAGAAGATTTCAAATGATTTTCCGAATTTCCTGAAAATAATGTAGATTTCAATCTTTCAAGATTAGAAAATTATATCAAAAGTTCGATTCGAATAAAAAATCTTCTCAACATTTCCGGGAAACTTGATGATTTTTCATTTTAAAAAATGTATTCAAAAAGGATATTTAAAAAGAATCTGGAAGATTCTAAGGACATTTTTTCAATTTTGCAGAAATTGATCAAATTTTAGGAAAAGTTCGAATCACTGTAAAAAAATAAAATTTCCAAAATAATTACAAATTTGTAAATATTTCAAAAAACTTAAAACAAAATGTAGATTTTGGAAGATTTCAAAATAAGATTTTGATGTTTTTTTTAACGATTTTGAAAGGTTTCAGGATAACAAATTTTTCTCAAGACTCCTGGGAATATTGAAAAGTATTCTCCATTTTTAAAAATTAAGTGTAAGAGAATATTCAAAAACATCTTGAAACATTAAAACAGATTTGAAAAAATGTAAAAAACTAATCCGGAAGATTTTAGGACAATTTTAGTTATAATTCCAATCAATTAAAAATATATTTAGGAATTTTAGAAGTTTTGAAGAGAATACAAATATTTTAAAACATCAAAAGACTTCCAAAAAGTTATACAATATTTTTTATTTTTACAAGTGTCAAAAAGTCCTAAATGTCTTTTAAACTGGCACAAATTTTTCTGAAAATTTTGTGAAATCCTGTGAAATAAACAAAATATTCTTAGGAATTTTCTAGATATTTTGTTGACTTATCTGAAATCTTCAAAAATCTGTTTGAATTTTCTCGAGAAACATAGGAAAATTATATTTATATAACTTTAAATTAAATAAACAAAGAGAATTGAAAATAAATAATTATTCAAAATTTTTATTTTTCCCTTCAAACTATACTTTGCCTAACCTTTTTTTTTGTCTTGACTGAAAAATCTTTGTTGGTTGAAAATTCAACAATTACATATGCTCAAAAAACGTCCTTTTGGTTTGAAAATTTATGTCTTTTCTTATGAATATTATTTTTTCAGAATGTTTTTCAATTAAAATTACAACTATATGGTTTCAAATTAAAATGTTTTTTATTTGATGATTAAAATATTTGGTTAAAAATTCGTCTTTTGGATGAATGCAACTCTTAATTTAAAATTAGGATTTTTTAGTTTTAATATCAACTACTATATTTTCGTTAAGAATTCATTTCTGTTGTAAATTTAACTACTTGGTGACAAGTTATGCTAATTTGTTAAAAATTCACTTGCTTGGTCGAAGAATTTACAAAATGTACAAAAAATAAGATTTAATTTTTCGGGATTTAAATTTTTTAAAGAAAACTAAATTATTTCAAAAGCTATTTAGAAGTTCTGAAAAGATTCGAAAATAATTTAAATCTTGATAAGATTTCGAAACATTTTCTAACAAAATGTAGATTTCTTAAGATTTCGAAAATAGAAGATTTTTAAGAATTTTGAAAGGTTTCGAGACAATCAAAAAAATTCTTAAGATTCCTGAAAAAAATTACACATCATTTTTTATTTTGAAAAATTACTTTTAAGAGAAAATTGAAAAAGATTTCAAAACATTTAAAATGATTTCCTAAAATTTCGAAAAAGAATGCAGAAAAGTTTAAAGCAAAATTGTTTAATTTTGCGAGATTACAAAATTTCAGAAAAACTTCAAGTAAGTTTCAGAATTATTTAGAAGCTTTAAAGAGATACGAAAATAAAGTAAATTTTCGAAGATTTCCACTAAAAAAATCGATACTTTTTAAGTATTTTAAAGGGTTTAAAGAAAATAAACAACTTTTTTAAAAATTCCTGGGAAAATTTTTATTGAGTTTACATCAATTTTTTTAATTTTAATAGATTTTCAAATACTTTAGAAATAATTTGAGCCAGTTATGTTTGGTTGAAAATTAATCTGTTTTAATTGAGAATCCAATTACTTTGTTAAAAATTCGTATTTTTTTGATGAATTCAAGTTCTTTTTGATTTAAATACGAACTTTCTCAGTTGAAATATGGACAATTACATTTGTTGTTTTTAATTCATCTTTTTATGTTGAAAATTAATCTCCTTTGGTTGAGGATTTAACTATTTTGTAGAAAATTATCCCTTTTTTGATCAATTCAATTGTTTTCAATTTACAATAAAAATATTTAAATAAATAATAATAAATGATATGATATACAATATATAATATAATAATATATAATATATAAAATAATAATATATAATAATAAATGAATTCGTACTTTTTTTTAATGCTTAATATTCTTAGTAGAAACTATTCTGTAGAAAATTCGTATCTTTTGGTAAAAGTTCAACTTTTTTTTATTCAAAATTAAAATCTTTTTTTGGTTGAAGACAAACATTTTTGTTTAAATTTTGAATTTGACGTATCTGTCATCTTGAAATTTTTTTTTAATTTTCTCAAGAATGTTAGAAAAATTTTATTTACCTAACCTTAAGAATAAATAAACTTAAAAAATAAATAATCATTGAAATTTTTTATTTTTATGAAAAATTGTTTTTTCTCTCAAATCGAAAAACTATTATCCCAATGAAGCTTTCAACTCTACAATTTTGGTCAACATGGCATTTTCGCAATATTCCCTTAATTACCCTGTTTAAGAGAAATTTGAGCTGGAATGTTATTTAGATTAAGATAAAATGTTGTGTAATTAAATTTCTAATTAAATTTTCCTGTGCAATATAGATCCTAATATATGTAGTAATTATCGAGAATGGACTGAAAATCTACGCCGAACCCTAGAGACACTTTCGACTGGGAATGTGGTTCAAAGCGTTGCAAATAATTGACAATTACATGCACAAAGTGTAACTTGTCAGATGTTTTCGTGTTTCTAGTGATTTGTTCTAGTGAGTGGAATTTTCGACCAAAATAGATGGCTTTAACAAAATAGTTGAATTTTCAACAAAATAATTAAATTTTTGAAAAAATATTTGAGTTCTTAAACAAAATAGATGACTTCTCAACGAAAATTGTAATTGTATTCCAAACGAACAAGATTTTAATTTTGAATCAAAAAGAAAGATTTATTTTCAACCAAGAAAAATGACTTTTCTGCCATGAAGGATGAATTTTCAATCCAAAAAGAAGAATTTTCGATAAAACAATACATTTTTGACCAAAAGAGATGACTTAACAAAATAGTTGAATTTTCAACAGAATGCTTAAATTTTCAACAAAACAGTTTAATTTTTAAGCAAACAGCTGAATTTTTAAGCTTTGAAGATGAATTTTCAAGCAAGAAGATTAATTTTTTACCATAAAGGGCAAATTTTCAAGAAAACAATCGAATTTTCAAACAAAAAAGACGACTTGACAAAATAGTTAAAATTTCAACAAATACTTAATTTTTCGAGAAAATTGTTAAATTTAAAAATAAATAGCTGAATTTTTAACATAAAAAGATCAATTTTCAAACAAACATATTATTTTTTTTTACCAAAAAGGACAAATTTCAAACAAAATAATTAAATTTCCAACCAAATAATAACATTTTTAGATAAAAGAGATGAATTCTGGACCAGAAATCTGATGCTAGATGAATTTTCAACCCAAAAGGACGAATTTTCTATCCAGAGAGACGAATTTTCAATGAAACAGTTTAATTTTTGACAAAAACAGATAACTTTTCAACAAAATAGTTAAATTTTCGAAAAAAAAAACATTTTCACTCGAATAGATCAATTTTAAAGCAAGAAGATTAATTTTCTACAAAAAAAAGACGAATTTTCAACAAAACAGTTGAATTTTTGACCAAAAAAGATGTCTTGACAAAATAGTTGAATTAAAAAAAAAAGCTGAATTTTTAACATCAAAG